>RJWM01006577.1:0-83422 GCA_004363535.1 Dasyprocta punctata
GATCATTCTTTTGAAATCACTGATCTACTTTATCTACTCTTAGGCTAACTTAATTTTGAATGTTTAATTTTTATAGTATAGTTTTTAATTTTAGATTTTTCATTTTTTAAATGTTTTCCCACATCTACATGCATGATGTCCATCTTCAGGTTGTAGAGTCCAGTAATCTGGGTTATTCTAAAGTTCTCTGATACATCTAGATGATTTCTGTGGCTATTTCTATTTACCATTTCCACTCGTGACCATGGACCACATTTTCTTGATTTTTAACATATGTAAAAGGACATTAGAGACTAACAAGAATAATATTCATTTCCAGATAGGGCCACAAGTCTCTTCTGCCAGGATGCTACAGTGGATGATTGAGTCTGGAGCTGAACTGAATCTTGTTTTGTTTGTTTGAGCTTTTGCAGCTTTAGTGTAATATTTTAAAGGTGCAATCAAGATGTTTGATTTTAGCAAGCATTGATGAAATTCCATACAGCTTTTGTGACTTTATATCATTCTGAGTAATGGGAAATCTTTGCTTTACAGTCAAGCTAACAGAGTTTGAAAATTTATAGAATTTTTTCCTTTAAAAATCTGTCATCAGCCTTGCTGCACTTAAAACAGTGTTCAGATAGAGGTTAGTTTACCCTCTATAGCAGAATATTTTGAAGAAAATTTTGTTCTGTCTTCTTTCCCTATCCCAATTTTGGGGGCTGAAATTCAAGAATGTGTCAAACGAATTTCCCTCAAGCTCCTCTCTTAAACTTTTCTGTATTACTTATTGATTATAAACATTCCATAGATTTCTTAACTGTATTTTTTATTCTTCTATAATCTTTTACAAAAGTTTAAGTTCTAGGAGGTTAGGGATTCATGTATGTTTTGTTTACTTAATACCCCATGTACCTAAAAGTGTGAGTTATGTAGTACATATGAAAACACATTTGTCAAATGAAAGATCTTTATTCGTAGTGAGATACTGGGAATTCTATTAATGCAACTGTATCTACCTGTCAAGCAATTAAGTTGAGTGTGATCATTTCTCCTGTTAAGATAAAAATATTACTGTATAATAACAATTCTATCTGTTATAAGATCTATATAATGTAGTAAGTACCGGCTGATGTAGCATATAAAATAACTTAGAATAGATATTTTATACAATGTCCAAAAGTTATCTAAATTGATTTATAGTTTCCGATGAGAGAAAATATATTAGAGCACTAAAATGATTCTGAAAACAGGATCTTATTATTATTAGAGCCATTACTAGAACAGCTCTTGGGTAAACTTTCTTCCATCCCACTTGTAGGCTAATAGAGTTTAACCATCTCTAGTGCTGCCAATAGTCACATTTTCATGACTTGTTTATATAGTGCTAATAGAATAGTAAATTGCCATTAATTATATTCATTAGATAAGTTACCTATGGAAGGTAAGATAAGGAATTAAGAAAAATCATGGGCTTTTTGTCACAGATATGAAAATCCATATCCATCACCTACTATTTGTAGGACCTGGTGTAAATTCTTTAATACTAGTCCAACTCAATTTGCTATTCTGTAAAAAGTGGGAATGGTAATCTTTATTTTACATAAATGTTAGGAGACGTGAAGGAAATATTTTCCATTTGAGTTTTAATTATACAAGAAATTTTAGTTCCTGGCACAGGTAAAGACTTGATAAACAACAGTTACTGTACTTGTGTTTACAGTTAATATTATAAGATATATATTATATTGGATAGTATACATAAGAATGTATATATAAATATACACATGTACACATGTGTGTGTGTACACTATGTTCTCATGTTAATTCAGTCAATACCAGAGCAATTCAAAATTCCCAAATAAAAAAGCACAAGTTATATGACTTTTCTAATAACATGGATGGAAAGAAGCAAAACTCTACAAAACATTAAAGCACACTAAATTAGTAAAATAGTTCCAAATGACCAAAATCTGGAATAAGTACTAGTCAGATGCAAAAGCAAAATTTGATTGTAAGCAAATTAATAACCTAAATGTGACAATAAAATACTATATTCTACCTGAAAACAAAATTTACCACAGAAGTAACTCTTATGATTTATATCTAAAATGTTTCCCAAATTCTCATGTGTATGAAAGCTGATTGGATCATGGGGACTCTATATTCATCAGTGAATTAATCCATTGATGAATTCAGTAACTGAATATGCTATTAGGAAGTGGGGCCTGGTCAGAGCTAGGTCACCAGTGGATAACCTGGAAAGGTGTATTATTGTCCCCAGCTCTGCCTTCTCTCTCTGCTTGCTGGCTGCCAGGTGTTGAGAACCTTTACCTCCTCCATACGCTTCTGCCATGCTATTTCTGCCTTGGAACCAGTTGCCAATGGATTGAAACCATGAAACAAAATAACCTCTCCTCCTCTAAGTTGCAGGGGTCTCTGCTATGGGAAAGTGACTAGGACAGTAGCATTGGGCTTTGACTCTCCAGGGTTGCTGAGAACAGCTCCCATCAATGAACATCAAGCTGTCAGTGTCCCTATGGTAAAGAATGTCTACATTAAGCTATCATTATTTGATAATATCAGACATTATAACTGTCAATTGACTCTCCTAATATCAGTTAACTTCCAACACTCTTAACTTTAGGCTTTAAAAAAACCTCTGAGTTTACCTTGACTACCAAAGTATTCAACAGACAAACGTGGTCATGAACTGTTCACAGTAAGTGGTCTGGTGCAAATAAAATTTACTTCACTATATTAAAAAAAAAAGTTTATGTCCTTTATGAGTAAGGTTCTGCAGAGCCTAACTGAGAAATTTGCCACAGAAGACACAGAGTCTAAAGTTCATGTGTGCACACAAAAAATAAATCTCACAGCCCACTAAAAACTTTATTTGCCATGATCACGTGGGATTCATCATAATGAAACAAGGATAAGTTGCTGTATGCAAATTGATAAACATGATCCATCACACCAGCAGAAGAACAAAAACCGTTCTGATCATTTCAATAGATTCCAA
This sequence comes from Dasyprocta punctata, assembly GCA_004363535.1. Classification (NCBI taxonomy): domain Eukaryota; kingdom Metazoa; phylum Chordata; class Mammalia; order Rodentia; family Dasyproctidae; genus Dasyprocta; species Dasyprocta punctata. Next base: position 3,002 of record RJWM01006577.1, read on the forward strand.
AAAAAGGGATTTGTAAAATACATCTGTTCATGATAAAAATACTGAAAAACTTACACATAGAAAGAATATGCTTCAATATAGTAATAGCCATTTATAATAAATGCTAGCATTATATTGAATGGGGAAAATCTGAAAACTTGCTAATATCTGGCACAAAACAAACACAGTATTGGAAGTCCCATTAATAGCAGCCAGACATAGAAAGAAATAAAGATCATACAAATTGCAAAGAGACAGTTAAACTGTCATGTTTGCAGATGATAAGATTTTATATATAAAAAAAGGAAAAAGTTTACCAAATAACTATTAAAACTAATATATGAATTCAGCAAAGTTACAGGCTATAACATGACTACAACAATCAGCCTCATTTCTATGTACCAGTAGAAAATTATCTGATGTAGAAATCAAGAAAACAGTCTGATGTATAATAGCTATAGAGAAAATATCTAAAAATAATTTTAACCAAAGAATTGAATATACCTGTAATGAAAATCATAAAACTTCAATGAAAGAAATTTAAGACACAAAAATGCTGAAATATAGAGACACTTTGTGTTTATGGATTAGAATAATTTAATTGTTCAGATGTCCATACTACTGAAAGTAACTTATATTCTCCTATCTTTTTACTTTTTATTTTATTTCTTGTACTGAGGTTTACACTCAGGTGTACTATACCACTGAGCTAGATTCAGAGCCTTTTAAAAGAAATGTGCAATATTGTCTTGCTACATTGCCCAGTCTGGCCTCAAATTCATGATTCTCCTGTCTCAGCCTTCCAAGCCACTGGTACTACAAGCAAGTACCCAAAATGACCACTGATTTATTGGAATTCCTACTGAAGTATCAATGACATATTCACAGAATTAGAAAAAACAGTCCCTAAATCTACATGGAACTGGAAAAGATCCAAAAGAGCAAAAGCTATCTTGAGTGAAAAGAACAAAGCAGGAACCATTATACTATAAAACTGTAGTATCAAAACATACTATGAAACTGTAATAATCAAAAAAGCTTGGTATTGGCATAAAAACAAGCATATTAAGCTAGAAATAAACATGCATCTACATTCAACTTCCACAAAATTCCTAAAGATATACAGTGGAGAAAGTACACTGTTTTCAATAAATGATGCTTGAAGAATTTATTGAAGAATAAAGCTAGATCTTCATTTTTCATATATACAAAATACAAAACAAAATTAATTAAAGACTTAAATGTAATGACTAAAACTCATATGAAACTACTGAAAGAAATAAATGAATAAATCTTTTAGGACACTGGCTTAGGCAAGGATTTTTGGATAAGACCTCAAAAGCAAAGCAAATCAAAACAAAAAAAAGACAAATGAGTTTACATTAAAAAAACCCTGCATAACAAAGACAGCAATCAACAGAACACAGAGACAAGCTATAGAATGAGACAAAATATTTGTATACTATACATGTGAGAAGGGATTGATAACCAGAAGACAAAGGAGCTCAAAAAACTAAAGGCAGCTGGGCGTGGTGGTGCACACCTTTAATCCCAGCATTCCTGAGGCTGTGGTAGGTGGAGCATTGTGAGTTTGAGGCTGGCGGGGGCTACAATGTGAATAAGGCCGGCCTGAGCTGCATAGTGCAACCCTGCCTCAAAAAACTAGGGCTGGGAGTTTGGCTCAGTGACTTAAGCACCTGCTTGGCAGGTGCAAGGCTGTGAGTTTGATCCCTAGTACCAACAAAACAAACAAACAAAACAACTAAAGACTTGGATGGGGGGAAGCAATTAGTGTCAGACAATAGATTTAAGTACACATTTCTGAAAAGAAAACATTCAAATAGCCAACAATGCTCAACATCACAAATTATTCAGGAAATGCAAATCAGAACTACAATGAAATATCACCTTATTCCAGTAAGAATAGTGATCATCAAAAATGACAAAAGTTGGTGAGGATGTAGTGAAATGGGAATGCTTGTTGAAAATAAAATTATTTCAGCTATTGTGGAAAGTGTATGGGGGCTCCTTAAAAGACTAGAAATGAAACTGCCATATGATCCAGCAAGCCTTACTAGAGAGTATATTCACAGAAAAGAAAAACAGTATGAAAAGACATGTGCACACTCGTGTTCATCGCAGTGCTATTCACAATAGCCAAGAACGAAAACAATCAAACACTGATCAATTAGTAATGAAAATATGGTACACATGCATTATGGAATACTATTCAATCACTAAAAAAGAATGAAACCTTATCATTCGTGGGAACACGAATGGAACTGGAGATCAATATAAGGTGTGATAAAAAAATACGGTGAATGTTCAAATTTTTCGAAATTTATTTAAGTAAAAGACACATTGCTTTTAGTCTCACACAAAACACTCCCCAGTATTTAGAATAAACACGCTTATCACACCATTCTTGCCACTTCGTGAAGTAGTTTTTTAATTCTTCTCTAGTTGTGCTGTCATGGCTTTCTCAATTTCCTGAATTCATTGAAAACACTAAACATTCATGGTCATTTTGACTTAAGAATGATGAGATACAGATGTTTAAAGCAAAGAGGAGTATTTTGAGGGGGCTAAATGGCAACATGCTTTTTACTGCAATATTTTAAAAATTTAAACATCAACATGCATTTTGATCAGTTGTACATTCACTGAAATAAGCCAGCCACAAAAAGACAAGTGTCTCATTATCTTATATTCATATGTAGAATCTAAAAAGTCTGATCTTATGAATGTTGAAATTACAATGGTTCTTAGTCAGAAGCTGGTAACAGTGAGGGTAGAAGAGATGGGGAGAGATTGATCAATGAATATTAAGCTACAGTGAGATGAGTTAGATAAGTTACAGTCGTTCTATTTCATAGAAGGGTAACTACAGATAACAATAACATATTATACATTTCAAATGTTGTACATTTCAAAAAGCTAGAGGAAAAGATGTTGATAGTTTTTACCATTTAGAAATTATAGAAGTTGACAAAGATAAATATGTTTAACCTGAATTAAAACTATACAATCTATACAGGTACTGTAACGTTGCAGTGTATTTTATTAACAATTTTTGGTTCATTTACTAGTAAAAATAATTTTTCAAAAATCCAATGCAAAAGAGCTGGTCTCATTAACCTCATGAAAAACAAACATCTCCCCATGTGCCATTGTACAATTAACCTCACTTCTCTGAGAATAAGTGCCATAAATATCAAATAGGAACAAATAGGACAGATAACCTTTTATGCAGGATATACACTCATACATAACTTTTACTACATAACTACCACTAGTGCTATCATTATAACTATTATGATTGAAGAATTTCCTTTTATCTTAAAAAGGGAACTTCTCACACTTTTATACCCCTTTGAGGTCTTATTGAGATGTACATTCAAGTTTAGTAGTGTGGATATGGAATTGGGAATTCTGAATATCTCACATGTTGCCCCCAAGTGAAGTCAACACTACAAGTCCATGAACCAAACTTAAAGTAGCAAAAGTCTAGATCACAGACTTGCTATTCCCTGTTTACTGATGGTACAAATGCATCTAATCACTTTTATCGATCTTTTTACTAACGAATTTAATAAAAAAATCTAACCTAGTTAGCTGCTTGAGTTTGAAGAATTACTCCCCCAATATAAAAATTGTTACTACTCATACAATTTTAAATATTATTATAATAATCAACTAATCTATTTCATTAAATTAAAAGAAAGGTACCTATATACATGAATTTCTTTAAAACAATATATATATATATATATATATATATAAAATAAGCTGATTTGTGCAGAGTGCATAAAATATGATACATGTGGTTGTTTGGCAGCCAGATAGCATCCATCTTTTCAGATAGTTTTTGACAATACTCTCTACATGGCTTGCAGGTATTTTTTGCTGCTTTTATAAGGTAAATGTGTTTTTCAAGTAACTTGCTCTGGTGGCATTTCTTCATGGGTTAATATCTCATTAATAATTAATTCTCTAAATTTTAACATGGAAATCTTAGAAGTACCCCATTGCTGGTATATATGATATGCATTTACAACTGCTGTACAATTAGCTGTTTTACAATGTTTACACCATTTTATCATTTTCCTTAAGGAACTGTAATATGATGATATCTGCTAAACCAATGCCTTTCTTTACATTATTGTAATCAAAGACCCCCTGAGGAGCTGCACAAGCTGCTCAATGGGACAGTCAAGCATGATCAAGCTGCCTGATGGAGCAGTCAATTCAAATCAGAGCTGCCTGGCACAAAGATGTATGAATTATGACCCCATACAGAAAGCCCTAACATCTTTGGCTCCCTCTCTTGTTCGGATAAACATTAACAGTATAACAGCAAGGGTGACCACTTCAAATCTACAGAATTACCTGGTCATTAATCCACCAGCTAGGCATATGTCCCCTAGTTTCCCATTCTACAGTAATTAGCAATGAATGCTTTACTATAGTTCCTTGCCTCCACCAAAAAATGAACCTTGAATTTACCTAAAGCATAGTGGAAAGCATCAAAAAAGCTTTATGACCTCAGGAGATTAAAATTCTTTAGAAAAGACAAAATTCTTGCTGAGGGAAGAAAGGAGAAAATGTTAAAAGCAATTCTGACACACACAAAAATAGATGAAAAGAGCAGGCAGAACTTCAGATTAAGCTACCCTGTAAAGATATGAGCCACATAAGGCAGGCAGCACTAATAATTCTACATATTTTGTATATAACTGAACTCTAAAAAGAATTTGAGTTGTAGCATTGATAATACCAAACAATAAAACATTATCCTTTTCAAGTTTTTTTTTTCCACAGATAAATTCTTCCCAGTCAGAGCCCCTAAAATGTATTTTAATCAGAATCATATTTGTATATATATGAGAGATAAGGTATAGGTGGTTTTTCTTTCTTTGCTCAGCTCATCATTTCTTTGAGGGATGGAAACATAATAAAAGAATGCTGATTTCCATTAATTTTTTCTTCTTGCAAGTAAATTTAGGAACAAATCGGTGAACAATTCTCTACCTTTCCATTTAATACTTTTTGCTCCTAATTCTCTTCTCAGCCTATTTTTAATAATAATGAGAGAATTCTGTGCTACATATATTAACATTAGCATATTTCTTTAGTGTCTGAAATACTATTATGCTGAAAATACTCACCCTTCTACCTCGTATGAGAAGACAGAGTCAAATCCCAATTTCCATAATCCAGGGCCATTTCCAATTCACCAATGTCAGCAAATAAGGGTCAGTCAGAACCACTGGTATAAGTGGTTCTTAGAAACTACTATAGTAAAAGGGTTTCAAACCACCCCCACCACCACCACCACACACACACACACAATTCTGGAGGCAAAATAGCACTAAAAATTTCTGCAAAGCCACCCAGCATCAAAATTAACCTTAGGAAGGCCACTTACTATTAGATAGAAAACTTTATACTTTTATTAAAATATATACATGAGCAGAAAGGTAAAATACTGCATATGCCTGCAAAACTCCGAAAGTTTTTTCTCCAAAGTTTTACTTGAAGAATGTGAGTGAAATGTGCAGTTTGGGTGATTGACAGGAGGATGCTTATACAAATTAAATAATGCACATTAGCCCACACCGAAATACACTGTTACATTTCCTGAAAACTTTCCCTTCCCATCCCTTTCCTTCCCTTCCTTTCCCTTCCCTTCTCCTCACAACCACTGTGCATAGATTAAATGTGCTGATCTGTTCACTTTACCAGAGACTTTGCAGTAATAGGTCCAGTAGTCACAAGAAATATTTTCCAAGATGAATGTAATGTTTGTGTATTACCAATATGTACTAATTTAATAATAAAAAAAAAGCTATGCTAAAGTTTACATGAAGACCATCTAACTCTGAAGGAGCTGGAGAAGCCCTGAGAAGAAACACATAAGCTGTACATTCAGTGGGAGTTGGCCAGGGCCAGAAAGCAGTTACATGAGAAAGGAGAAAGGATGACCTGAGTGTAGGAAAACTAACCCTCATCTTATCACCCAGAATGGTCGGGGAATTTAGAGAACTCAATATAGACAGTATCTGGGAGGGACTCATCAGGAGAAATGATGGAAAGAGAAATTGGAATTTGATTTCTGAAGAGCCTTGAGTATGAAGTTCAGAAATCTGGATTTCAGGTTCTCAGAGGGGACATTTGAGATACACTACATATATATATTCAGTCATCTGAAAATGTCCATTTATGTTTCTGTGGGTCTTAGGTGTTATAAGTAAAGTTACTATAAATATTCAAAAAAGAAAAAAATTATGACTATTCTCTCAGTCTCTTACAAAGAAGCATGGACTCTTGACCCATTCTTTGATCAGAGCTCAGGATATTCTTTACACTTTTTACCCTGTGCTCCTCCTTCATTAGGGATGGTTGCACAAACAAAATGAAACTTACCAGCCTTCTACAAGTGAAGTTACATAAGAAAGCCTTGTGTCAACTGTTTAAGTAAGGGCACAAAGCGTGTATCCTCTAACACATTATGAACTCATTGAAAAAGAAAGCCCATTGTCTGATGGCAAGAGGTCACGCCAAGTTACTTGGAAGCAGGTAAAGTAGATAATGAAGGAATCTATTTAATCAGGACTAGAATTATTTTAGTTTTTAGCCAGAATGCTAAAATATGTCAGTGAGATGGATTGACAGGAGTTTTAACAGCACTTCTTGCATTGGATTTACACGAAGAGAAATTTAGACCCAGCGACTTAATAATGTTGATAGGATCATCCATCTTACCCAAAGAAAAAGGCTAATCTACTTTAGCCCTGAGTTCATTAAAGACTGATTTTTCTTCAACCTCCCTGCCCCATGGGAGAAGCAAAGTCTGACACAAGTCACTTTCAGCTAAGTATTTGCACACCACTCCACTTACAGGTAATATGACAACTGCAAATATGAAAAGCACAAGAATTGAGAAGTCATAGGTATTTTAGAAAACAGCATGAAATAGGAATTGTTAAAAGGTTATTGGCACATTGATTAAGGATTATTTAATGTGAGAGGCTGAGAGATAATGAAATGGTGGCTCAGAAAGAAATAACAGAGTGAAAGAAACACAAATGAAAAGAGGTGAGATATGCTCTCAGAGCAAGTGCAGAGGTGAGGCTGATGCTATCCGACAAAACCTTACTTGTATGTTTGGGCATTAAAGTGGCTGATGTCAGGAGACAAACCAGTGACTGGAAAGGTTGCAGGGATGCATGAAAATCTAAAGAAGGGGCATGAGAGATGAAAAGAAGCATATTTTGAAGAACACTGTCCTTCTTATACAATCTGAAAAGTGACTTCAAAATCTGACTGCAAAAAGACAGGGGAGTACGATTCCAATATCTAGGAAGAAATAAGTTCTTAGGGTCTTTTCACATGGATTATGCATGCACAATGAGGATGATAGTCATGAATTTGGCTGAAGAATCCTTTCCAAGGAAACCATTCCTGCAGGTCATTCACAAACCATGAGAGCCACAGGCTCATACTACTCCTGGGAAAAATTCAGAACTGGGACAGAGGCTGTACTTGTATCAATGGTTCCTCTGAGAATTTTTACACTGTAAAGAAAAAGTGCATTTTTAAATAGTGGGCATATCCCAATAAGCACATTAGTCAGCCCAAACCCAAAATAAATGTATAAGGAAATAGGTAATAACTAGTATAACACTCCAAGCAAAAAGTCTGGAGTCAATGATATTCATACCTGTGTAACCCTTGAAAATGTAACTCTGAGCCTATGTTAGTGAACACTTTCCCCCATGGAAAGTACTGATCTCATTACAAAACAATTCCACAAAAAGCATAATACTGCCATTTTAGAGATGATAAAATGGAAGACAAATTAAACTAACATCCTCAAGGTCATATGGGTGGTGAGAAGAGAAGCTGGAATTTGAATTTAGGAAATCTGGGATCTGACCCAAAGCACTGAACTGCTGCTGCTTATAAAAATCTACAAAATAGCCAGGTATGGTGGCACATGCCTATAATCCCAGCACTTGGGAGGCTGAGGCAGGAAGATCTTTGTGAGTTCAAGACCAGCCTGGGCTACAAAGTGAGCTCAAGGTCAGTCTGAACTGCATAGTGAGACCCTGTCTCAAAAAGACAAAAACAAAACAAAACAAAAAATCTACAAAATGGTGTTTAGATTTTAAATACTAGTAGTATTTACAAAATATTGGGTACCTATTTAGTATCTGGTCTCTAATGTACTTTATTTCATTCAATTTTGCCAGCGACTCTGTAACATTGGTATAATCATCCCTATTTTAGAGATGAGGAAACTTGCTATGAAACAATTTAATTTGCTTAAACATCCACAGCTAAGTAAATGAAGGAGTCAAGTTTCAAATCCAGTGTAGTTTCATTCTGAAATATATGTCCTTCCCATTATTTTATACTATGCCTCAAAAACTGGAAACTAACCGCTTTTACTATTTACAAAAATAAACTCAACATGAACTGTAACTTAAATGAAACTCATATGAAACTACTAGAAAAAATAGGAAAAATGCTTCAAGACATTGAAACTGACAAGGATTTTCCGGCCAAGGCCCCAGTAGCACAGGAAAAAAAAAAACAAAAAAAACAAAAAAAACAGCAAAAATAGACTAAAGATATTACATCAAACTAAAAAGGTGCTGCATGACAGAAGAAACAATCACATGTGAACAGACAATCTACAGAATGGGAAAAATATTCACAAATGTATTTCAGACAAAGGGTTAATATCCAGCTTACAAAAAGAACTTAAAAAATAACAAAAGAAAATTCGATTAAAATGTGGGCAAAGGACCTCAATACATTTTTCAAAAGAAGACATTCAAAGGATGGCTGGTACAAGGAAAACTTCAACATTACTAATCATTAGGGAAATGCGAGTCAAAACTACAGTGTGATATCCATTAAGAATGGTTATTATCAAAAAGACAAATGATAACAAGTACATGCAAGGACACAGAACAAAGGGAACCTTTGCATATTTAGGTAACTCTTTCCATACTGTGTGCAAACTAGTTCAGTCATTATAAAAAAATAGTACAGACAGTCCTAAAAAATTAAAATCAGAACTATTATATGATCCAGCAATCTCACTACCGAGTTTATATCCAAGGAAAAGGCAATCACTAGGTAAGTTGAATAGACATATATACTTTTGTTTACTGAAGCATGATTCACAATTGACAAGAAATTGGAACAACCTAAGTAATCACCAACTGATGAACAGATAAAGAAAATGCAGTACAAGTCATAAAAGAGAATCAAATTATGTCATTTGGGACAATATGGATGAAACTAGAGATCATTAAGTTAAGTGAAATAAACCAAGCACAGAAAGACAAGTACTACATGATCCCACTCATGTAAGACTTTCAAGAAGCTGATCTCATGAAAGTTGAGATTAGAATGATGGTTACCAGAGGTTGGGGAGAATAGAGGAAAAGACAGATGAGGCAAGGTTGATCAGTCATTAGGACAAGAGTTAGAACTGTTAACTATAGATAGCAGAAATGTACTTTAATTTCAAGATTCCAGAAGAAATAACTTTGAAAGTTTTCCCTGGTTATCATTAAAGAAACGATAAATGTTTGAGGAGATAAATATGATAATCTAATTTAAATGTTGCACAATATATTTCATATAATACCCCATAAATATGTATAACTTTTTTTTTTTTTTTGGTGGTGGTACTGGTGATTGTCACAAGAGCTTTTGCACTGCACTACATCCCCAGACCTTTTCATTTATATTTTACTTTGAGAAAGGGTCTCTCTATATTGCTAAGTTCTCTGGGCTGGGCTCAAACTTGTGATCCTCCTGCCTCAGCCTCCCAGAGTGGCAAGATTACAGGTGTGCACACTATGCCCAACTTAACTTTTACATGTTTATGTATTAGCTTAAATTATAAATTTTATTTGAAAAAAATTTTAAAGACATGAAGCTGTGGTTGTTTCTGTTGCATAATGCTGCTTTGAAAATCAGTTGCATGAATAAAACAATCATGTTAATATGCTCACAGATCTTATGGGTCAGGAATACGAACAGTACTCAGTTTATCTCTGTTCCATAATGTCTAAGCTTTAGGGAAGGGAACTACTAGGGCTAGGTGTAACCCAATATGTGTGGAGTTGGAATAACATGAAGGTTTTTTACTTATATGTTTCTTATCTGCATTTAAATAACTTGAGAATTAGCCTCAGCTTGGTAATTAACTGCAGCTCCTATGTTCGACATATTCTTGTGACATGAATTCAACACAAGAGCAGTGGGGTTCCACGACGGGTCATTCCAAAAGGAAGCATTAGAGAGTGGGCATTCTGAGAGATCAAAGCAGAAGCTGCCTGGCCATTTAGGACTTAGCCTTGGAAGTCACCTCGCATCACTCTTTTTCAGGGGTGGAGAGAGCAATGGTGCTGGAGAATGAACCCAGGGCCTTACGCTTGCCAAGCAAGTATTCTACCACTGAGTTTCGCTCCCGACCTACATCATTTTCACTCTACTTCATTAGTCAAAGCAATCATAAATCTGTTCAGATTCAAGGGAAGGGGATATAGGTCCAATTTTTGACAGGAAAATAAGATCACACTGCAGAAGACAACGGGAATAAGACACAATATTATGACCATTTGGGAAACCCTGCTTCACACAAGTGTCTTCTCTTCAGGACTTAAAATTGTCCTTTAAGGGAGCTATTTTTCTCCTATTTGTCTCACACTTAAAAATCTTTGGGCTTAAAATTTTGTACTTTCTTTTCCTTGGTTTTCAAAAACTCACAGATAATATTGATGCTTCTGGCCTGTTAGACACACTTGGAGTAAAAATGATCTACATGGCCTGTCACAAGAAGGGGAATGAAGTCAGTCACACAGTTCACCTATTCCTTGTACCGAACCTTTTATAGAAAGGTGTCAATTAGTATATATTATGAAATATATGTGAAAGAATAAATAAATAAAAGAAATAACAATGAACAAACTATTTTGAACATGGGCCCTGCTAACCTATAAATAAAACAAATTCTCCAATTTACTTGTAGGCAAATTAAAACGGAAATACAGACTGGAACTTTAGGGATCTTGCTCACCTATTTCCTTCATGAATTCAATGATCATAAAAGATACACAAATTATAGATCTTATTCTTCCTATATCAGTGAATCGACTAGAGTTTTTTTTTAATGCAAAAAAATGACCTCATTCTAGCATTTTAGCGTACTGCTTTTTTATTATCTCCTACTCGAAGTCTCTCTCAGTCTACCAGCTGGAATCAATCTTTCTTGCTTGTGAACTCGCCTAGTGGTTTCTTGCTTTTTGTTTTGTTATCATATGACAGTCCTTCTCATGAATATGCCTCTCATTTACCAATCTTTTCTTTGAGCAAAAGGCCCCCATTGTCATTGGAGTCCCTTCCCTGCTCTTCATCTTTTATACCCATCCTCACTCCATCTTCTGCATCTATTAGAAAGACCTACGCAGGGATGGTCCCCAATAAATAACTCTGGGAAAGAAGGAAAGAACACTATGAATGTTGGATCTGATAAGAAAACAACACAGAGGTATCGTATCATTTTTCTATCAAAAGCCAAATATGGTAGCATTTATCTGTTCATAACTTTTAATCCAAAAGTAACTCCAAAACTAAGAGAATAACCCTCTTTCTTCTTACCAAAGCAACAGGGAATTGTATTTAGGAAAAATTAATCTAGTCAATAAAATCTTAGGCAGTATTCACAGCCCAGAAAAACATGACTGAAAAACATTCATTACTCTTTGTGTATCTAATTATTCATAACATCCTGGAGGTGCCATTCACCAAGATTTCAGAGAATAAAAGAGATGGAAAACAATCATTAAAGAAAAAATATTCTGATTCTATTGAAATAGTCACTATGGAAAGGCCACATGGCGAGGTTAGCAATTCTTTCAAATACTTTGCATAAATGAGTTCAATGTTCAGTTCATGTTAAATGGTACTACTAATTATGATTTTGAAAAAAAATCTTAAGATTTTTTTTGTTTTAACCACATGACTTATTCATTCATTGCAACCTACTTAATATTTTAAAAAAGAACTATTCAAAACCTCAAACATTTTCTATGTGATCTTGTCTCCAATTGGAACAAAACAAACTAATGAAGTAAATCATTATTTTGAAGGCTTTAAAATATTTATTTACTCATCAATGGTTCATTTGTAGGAAGAGACCAGACTTTCTGGCTTTAGAATGCAATGTATCAAGTTTGAAATTCCTGGTATATCTCATTCACAAGTGAGAGATTCTTATCAAATTACTTGACTTCTTTAAAACTTTGTTTACTCATTGGTTTTGCAGTTATACGAATGACTATTTCAAAAGCTTGGTCAATTAAGGATCCAATAAAATAACATGAAAAACACTCAAATACTGTCTGGTATATAGAAAAATAACAATGGGTCTTAGTCCTCTTTTCCTTCCACTCTCAGGTTCCCAATTTTTTGTTGCTAAAATATGAAAACAAAAATTCCTTAGGCCTATACGTAAGCTGAGGAAATGGTTTCATCAGTGCCCAAGATGGAAAAGAACCCCTGTCACTCATTCTATTCTCTCTCTATCCTTTACTTGCCCTGTGTAGTGCTGGGCTATATCCTAAAGAAACATGACAAATTATTTTCACTTTTGTCTCCAAAACTAGTATGAGCTGTAGGATTCCTTTATTTCTTCTAACTTGGCCTTTATGGGCCTCATAAAACTTCCAAGCAATGGAGTCAGCTCCAAGTCAGAAGGTACATCCAGGACTTTCACCAGAGGAGAAAGCTAAAAGTATAAAGTAGAATAAAAATGAAGAGACATCATTATCCAAGAGAACGTTTGCCTTACGTCCATACCTAGTATAATTGCTTCACTCTCATGTATTAATAACACTTTGAGAGTATAAAACACTGCCTCCAACCCATTTCAGCACTTCTCCTTTTCACAGGTAGAAAACCAGTACGTAAATTGAGGTTGGAAGTTATTTGTGGCCATAAAGAGTAAGTAGGATATGGAAACATTTGAGTAAATGCCACCTAATTGTGAATTATTTCTGATATTCAACAAGAACAGTTGATCACCGGTGAGTTGTTTCATTCTTGCATTCAATTATTTGTTCATTTATTGGTGCTCATTTATCCAATCATTTGTCCAGCAGCCATCATTTGATAATCTAATACTTGTAAACCAATAGGTGAGGTGTAGTGAAGAATATGTATATCTTCATGAACATGGGACCATTTGTAGCCACACAATGTTCCACACTTGTGATTTAATCTTCTGCAGTGACTGCATTGAAATGCTTACTGTTTTTATATTTGAATTTTTGCTTTATAAGTCCGATGGGATAATGAAGCATACACTGTGGACTCAGGCTTTGAATTTACACATATAGTCTCACTTCTAGTCCCCACCCCAGAATGAATTCCTGGCCACCTGTTCTCTGTTCCCTGGCAACCTGGGCTGCACCTTCTCATCCATGCCCACTAACTATGGCTACTTTTTATTCCTGAGATCTAGGCATGGAAATGGTCAGTGATGCACAAATGCCTGAAAGTAGCAGCTCAGGTCAGGCATGACAGTAACCCACGAGATGTGGCACCATGATGCTTGAAGGACAACTTGCTGGAGCCCAGCCCACATGGTACATCCCAGGGCAGTTTTTCCAATAGCCTGAAAGGGCGTTTGCCTGTCTGCCATGGGTTGAAGTAATAAGCCCCTGGTGAAAGTAGATATTTGATTCAGCTAACATGACACTTTTCTAGCAACTATCGGGACAGGGAATCCAGTCTGTTGGTTCTGCATGTGAGCATGTGTGTATGCCAAGTCATAGGGTGGAGGCCCTGGGTGGTTTTTAAAATTTATACTAAACATTTAACTATCCCCATACTATGAGGACTACAATCTTAAGTAGAAAGTTTTTGCAAATACCATTACAACTAAGAAGCAAGACTGTGAAACTAAGGAAAAGCATTTTCCTGATTTTGGAATGAGTGTACCTATATTTTTTATTTGCTTCAACCCTGAATACATAAATAAGCCAGTCATAGTCTAAGGAGATTATAAGTTGCCAATGAATACTAAAGGTAAGCTTTATATTAAAAATTCTAACAATTTTTCCTTCTTCTATTACCCTCCACTCCATGTAATATGCAAAGAGTACTCAGTTGGAAGGTATAGAGCTAAAGAAAATGTGTCCAGTGCTCCTCTCCTTTTGCCCTTGCTTGTGCTGTCTTCTGCCTGCCATGAACTGTTGCCCTCTGCCATGTGCCACTCTGTCTTGGAACCAGCTGAGTATGGACAGAAATTTCCACAAACTGTGAACTAAATAAACCTTTCCATCTTTAAAAAAAAAAGGAAAAAGGAAAAAAGAAAATGTACCCAAAACTGACAAAGAGATAGAAGGATTGTACAACAAAATATAACATACGAGGGCACTAGATAGTAAGTACTCAAGGAATCTGTTCTATAGAAGCACAGAGGAGGTAGAAAAAAAAAACACAGAATGCAAGAAACATCCATGGGTTAATTTGCTATCTAATATCTTCCCATGCTCTAAGCACATTGGAAATTATGTCCCCTAGAAAGGGAGTTACTTGGCTCATCTTAATATCTCCCAGTATTTTATACAGTAAGTGCGCTCAAAATATCTCTGAACTGAACTGCACTGACTTCATCCCCATTGTGTGCATAAAACACTATGTCAGCTAAGCAAGACAAATGAAATGTGGCAAACATACACACACACACACACACACACACACACACACACACAAAACATGAAACACCTTACTCACATCTCTCACCATTTCCTTAAATGTAATTGAGAGTAATCTACCTTCCTCAGGAAAGCAAAACTCCTGCAGGAGTATTGACTTTTCTGAGCATTTTCATGTATTTTCCTGGACCCAGTCATCTTTGCCTGGTCTTTTGTCTTGGGTTAGGAAACTGCAGAAGAGAGGTACCTGGTGATGAAACTCTGATGAAATTTTCTAAATAAGATCTTTCATATCCCTGTACTTCTCATCCCTATTGGTCATCAAGAGGTATAATTAACTTCTTCCTGCTGAGGTCTTCTTAGCCCTCCAAGTCTAACAAATTGGATAAAACTTAATACAGTCTTCCATAGGCTCTCCCTGAACACCCATTCACAGTTACCATAGTGCTCAGAAATAGGCACCCTTAGCACAAACACATTCTGATAAATCAAAGTAATCCAACACACAAGACTCTTCTGGATCACCTGCCAAAGCCCATGACCTCCTCCCAGAGATGCAGTATACAGTCAAACTTCAGCCCACCATCTGTTTTGTCCTTTGAGGCATAAATTTTACAACTTGAAGCAATGCACAATTATGCCTTATGAGTGACTCCTTGAGGCCACCATACTAAACAGATGGTTCCAAGATAGTAGAACCATGTTTCCCCCAAGGAATGGTGGAAATTATAGAATCATTGATTACTGTCTTCAAAGAAATTTTCTCCACCTTCATTCCTCAGATCGCTGAAAACTTTGTTTTTAATTCTTGATCTGGTTGAGAGATTCAAAAGGCACTAAGCAGATTCAAAGTATTTTGGGGGCCTGTAAGTGTAGTTTGGGAAAAGAAATTCTTCATCCCACTCATGTTACTCTTGATACATATAGAATTTTTGTCACTAATGAGACTAAGGAAGAAAGCACTGCATTCTAAAGGCATGTCTACACAACTGATTTGAACCAAGAGCAATAGGGTATTGAAACTTTTTCAAAGTAATTTGGGAGTCTAAAGATGATTCCAGAAATAGGTAGAAAGTTCAAAAACATTGCTCTAGTTTTTCAGGCATTTTAGCAATTATGCTAAATTGTGGATCAAATACACTATAGAATTTTCCTTAACAGATTAAAGGAAAGAGAAGCACCGAAATTCAGCAAAGGAGTTTTATATAAATCTCTTTTTGTCTCTAATCTCCATCAAAAAACAGGTTCAATTTTGCTTCAAACACATTGTTAACAAAGTATATTTCATAACTCTGAGTCTGTCCTTGATTACAACGCAGCCCGAAACTGGTTTAGCTTGGGCATCATAAACAGCATTTTCCAAAAAAGTAATAGAAACATGAATAGAAGCTTCTTCCCATACTCCTCAAGCTTCTACCTCATTTGTTTCTCTGCATAATGAAGGCTTCTTCCATGGAAGGGCCCATGGGTATGAGCTAATTTGCACGGTGGCCTTAGAAGGTACTAGTCTAATTGCTTCAGCTGAAATCCATTTATTTTATAGCCCAATAAAATTCTGTGTGCAATGGTAAATAAAACTGTGTGGCCTCAATACACAGTTCTCTGGGCTCCATTTGTACTCCATGATGAATTAAGGAGAAGAATGAAAAAAAAAACTATGCAAACGGATGCAATTAGCTGAAATGGTATATTTTTGGCCTCTGATGATGTCTGCTTACATTCAATCCCCACTTGCAAACCAATCCTCATTTGAAAGCAAACTAGAAAAATCTCTGTAACACAGATGGACCTCATTTGGCTGGATGTTGATGTGCAAAGACACCTTTATACATTAAATTGCAGTGTTGACTTCTTCACTTGAAATTTCATTTTGTCATTTTTAATCACAATGAGCAAATGTCATCCTTAATAATAACCCTCTGCTTCTCTATAATGCCTTTCAACAAAGGACCTGAAAGCACTTTTGCAAATATTAATAAACCAAGATTCACAAGAACTCCCAGAGGCATCTGTGTTGCAGACTAAAAAGAAGCCCAAAGTCATGGAGTGTCTTTGCTAATTCATACAGGAAACTGAGCTCAAGGGAAAGAAACAAAGACTGTCATTCTGGTTTAAGTCAGTTTCACCTCATTCATGTTCACCAGGCATTTTTAGCCACAACCTGAATTTCAGGACACAAAGAATGACTGAAGGGCTATTTAGGAACTTATTGAGATTTATGCTAATTTTTTACTTAGTCAAAACTATATACATGCAATCCAAATTGATTTCTATATCCAATAGGCCTGACTATCTAACTGTCATCTTAATCTTAACATAGTACTTGAAATTAAACTCATGGCTCTTTCTCTAGAAACTTGTAGCCCAAAAAAATACTGTGTGCAATGGTACGTAAAACGATGTGTATGTGGGTTCACTGTACAGTTCTCTAGGTTCCATTTGCACCCCATGATAAATTGTTAATATTTTTGAGACAGGGTCTCATCATATAGTTCAGAATGGCCTTGAACCCACTATGTAGTCGAGGCTGGTCTCGATCACAGCAATCCTTCTGCATCAGCATTTCGAGTGCTGGGATTACAGGCTTGTGCCAACACACCCAACTACACTCCATGATAAATTAAGGAGAAAAAAGTTTTTTAAACATTGTGCAAATAGATGCAATTTGCTGAAACAGTATATTTTCTATATTCAGATATCCAATAGGCATAAATGTCTAACTGGCATCTCCATCATTTTGTTTTTCTTCTTTTCTTTCTTTTTTTTTAAGAGTAGGAAGAATTTATTGAGAGAAAGAAAGCTTCTGTCTAAGAGGGAGAGAAGGAGGCCCAGAAAGTGGGATTCACATCAATCACATTTCTCAAGGGTGTTTACTGAGCAAAGTCACGAGGTGGGCTGGGCTTACGGTGAGAATTAATCAGTAAGATTACTAGTCACTTAGGTAATATGATCCAATGGCAAATCATAGGATGGGCATGAGAGGGGACAAAACGATTATCAACCAATAAGTATAAAAGTATAGCACTTGAGTAATATTGATTAAACAGGGATCAAATGGGGAAACAAGTCACATAGCAAGTGCATATGGGACAGACAAGGACTTTCCTGGAAGGGGTGGGTTAAGGAGTTTTGGTCCTCCATCTTAAGGTGATTGATGCCTACTTAGACTATCAATCACTATTTGTCCCTAGGGGAAATATATGGGGCAGTAGCCTGGCCTTCAGTAACTATGTCTCCAGCCACGGTTGTCTTTTGTATTGACCTCTTGAGGGCCCAGCAGTGTCTGACTGCCTACAATATTATACATAACTTAACTCTCTATAATATTCTCCCCTCTAAAGAAGTATTCCTAACTGCCATGAGGAGTCAAAGGTTGAAGACTGATCTGGCTACTTCCAGCTAAAGGGGGTCATAGTTGTGATCAGTAGTCAGAGATATTTCATAAAGAGTCTATCTAAAGGCCCTCAATAGATGCCAGGCATTCTTGTCTTGGGTATACGTACAGCTTTAAGTTTGTAGGAGACAAGACCACAGAAACAGTTCAGTATGCAGAAGCCAAATAATAAAATCAACAGGATAATTATGAATATAGCCAACAAGGTTTTCCACCAGGAGGAGCCAATAATAGCTTTCCATAACGAGGATAAGGAGAAGATCCAGAGAATTTCAGAATCTGACATGTCATTAAACTGTCATCTACTATCTTGAACAGCTATTAAGATATCAGCAGAAGGGCCAGGAACACACAACAGTCAGCTTTTATAATTGCACAAGTACCCCCTTGTGCTGCTGTTAGAATGTCTAATGCTATCTGATTTTGGAGGACAACTTGCTTCAAGAATTTTACTTCATTCAGGAGAGAAAGACCAGTTGTGGTGTCATTTAAGGCCTGCTGAAAATAGTTAGTTAAGTCTCAGTGTGTTACATTACATCCTCTAACCCTAGGGAAAGGATAAAGACAGAAGCCAAATGATCATAACAATGAAACACACTTTTTAGACCATTGATGCCATAGGCAGGGATAATTTTCATGTTTGTCGATATTTTTGACACTTCTGCCTTGTAACTATGCAAATCCCTGTGTGCATCTTCCTATCCATCCAAAAGGTAGCAAAGGCCACAAATTTGTTCCACAGGACCAATGAGTGCAATTAGGGGCTTCCTGTCTAATTCTGAGTTGATTAAACCAGTTTATTGCAAACCAATCTTCAGCCTAGAAAGCTACTGTGTGTATACATTGTTCAGCGGGTGTCCATCCCAAGTATTTAGTAGAGGTAGGCCAGTGAGAATGGCAGTGATTTTTCTGTTCCCAACGTAAGGGGATCTCTCTATTATGATGCCCTATCATTGAGGTTAACCATAGATAATAATCCTATATCTGAAAATATCCATCTGGATACATATGATTGTTGGCCCTCAGGATAGGACACTCACTTTTATTTAATAGGAGTCCTACCAGACCCTTTAAAGAGGCTTCAGTGGCATTGTTAGAAAAAATGCCATTACATCTAGAATCATTAAGAGTACAGTTTATAGGCAACTCAGCTACCTTGTAATAGTGGGCTAAACTGAACCACTGAATTCTTTCATAAGTCATGAATAAAGTCTTGTAGTTTATTCCAATTATCTCCTTTATTTAGGGACACCCACCAAGGAAGTCCAGATGTGCTGGACAAGGGGAGCAGACCACATATCCAGCACTATGTTTATTGTAACACTCTGCATATTCTTTTGCCCACCTTAGAAAGGAACTGTCTTCTCCCTTAAGTGGTAAAGTGACTAGTAAAAGGGCTAAGAGTAACATTTTAGATTACTTATCTGAAAACTTTGTTTTTTTCTTGAACAAGAATCTTAAATCTTCTATGGGTGCACAAGAATTTTCCAGTGACAGTCATTCACACTCTGACAGTCTCTGATTCCCAGGATTTGAGTAGGGTGTGGTATATCCAACAGACCAGGCCCACTACCTCAACAGCTGATGCAATAGACAAGATCATGGTGTATGGTTCTTCTCAAGTTGGTCTTAGGGAAGGGGATGATGAGGGAAGAGACTTTACTACTACTAAGTCTCCAGGGTAGAATATGGGATTTCCTTTTTCTTTAGACTGAGCTTCCATTAGCTGTTGAAGAGTCTGTTGGAATTTAGCCAGTGATGCAACATCCTTCAGTAAGGCATCTGTGTCTCCATTGAAGATAAAATAATTAGTGGGAAAATGGCATTCATAAAGCATTTCAAATGGACTGAGGCCTAGAATTTATGGTGTATTTCTTATTTTAATGAGAGTTAAAGGTAGTAAGTGAGGCCACTGTAGGTGGGTCTCCTGAGCCTTTTTGCAAAGATGTCTCTTTAGGGCCTCATTCATTGTTCTACCTTTCCTGATGATTCTGGGGCCTCCCTGCACAGTGAAAGTGACAGAGAATGCCCAGTACCTGAGAGACATCCTGTGTGACTGTTGCTTTAAAAGAAGGCCCGCTATTACACTGTAAGCTCTTAGGAAGTCCAAATCTGAAACCTTTACCACCTCTTGTGCCTTTTCTGTCTTACAAGGAAAGGTTTCAACCTTTTTGAAGGTGTCTACCCCGACTAATAAGGTGTTTGTGAAGGTGTCTACCCCGACTAATAAGTATTGAATTTCTTTATTCTTTGGCATATAAGTTAAGCCAAGTTGCCAATGAGTCTAGAAACTGTTTTTAAGGGACTGAAATAGCAATTGTAACCTAATGGCCCCTTGACCCCACTATTCATGAAGTCTGATACTTTGTTTTAAGTTGCTCCAGTTTTAGATATAATTATCTCCAAAATTTTGATGACTTATGAGAAACAGATTATAAATATTAACACATTATTTTTGACCAATGAAAAACTCTCAAATTCTTGTACATAGACAACAATATATATTGTATTTGTAAAACCAGTCTAAGCACCATTTTGATTGGTTGGCAACCTGGGTACATATATTATAGTATTTAGATGCAATAAAATATCTCTCCCCAAGATGGGAACTGGGCTTTTAGGCATAACTAAAAGAAGTGGGTGAAGAGAAAGTTATCCTAGTATAGCTTAAGTGAGTTACCTTTCATCTGGTGACTCCTTTTTATTGAGGTAAGATGGATGGGAGGAACGCCAGGATTGAAAGGAAGAACAAAAAGACATTTGCCAATGTCCAGAAATAGGCTTTTTTCCCCCTCTGTAGTCACAATTACCCAGGGCTCTTGTGTGAAGATGATAGTCTGACCAGAGGTAGAAGGCAGGGAGTGTCCTTGGACCCTTCAGTCCTGCTGGACCAACTAATAAGATGGATCTGAATCCTGGGGCCTTTGCCTCAGAGGGCAGGCCAACCTCCAGGGGTCATTTTTGCAGTTAGGGCATGGCCCAGGGGGCTTCTTAGGGCAGCCCCTCTTAAGGTAGTCTGGCTTTTGGTAGCAGTAGCACTTGAAGTTAATAGTCATCAAACTCTTCTTGGAGCCCCTTGAATCAGAATTAGGGTCAATTCCTTTTAAGACCACAAAAAAGGCAGCCACTTTCTCTTGGTCTCTTTGTTTTCTCCCCTTGGATTCCTCTTTGTCCCAATTATGAAATACTGAGGAGCCTATTTTCACTAAAGTATCTAGTGAGCTACATGGAACAGAAATCATCTTTTGTAGCTTTTTTCTAATATCCAAGGCTGACTAGCTAATAAACTTAGATTAATCTGTCATTCTATTGAATCAGGAGATAGGAAAATATGTTTTACCAATGCCTCATAAATAATCTAAGAAGGCAGAAGGGTTTTCACTTTTCTCTTGATAGATAGTTGACAATTTAAAATAATTGAAGTTCTTACCCTTTCTAGATCTTCAAGAATAGAATACACGTCTGAAGAGGTCTCCTATTGCAATTTCTCATCTGGTTGCTAGGCCAGTAGGGGTCTTGGGTAGGGACTGCTCAGGCTCCAGTGAGAACAGGTCATTCCCCTAGCTGTCTATCTTCTGGCTTTCTTAAATTAACAATATGATATTCATCCCCAAATGTAATCGCAGCTTGTAATGCTGCTTGTCTCGCATTAGAAGGCAATGTTTGATTTAAGATTAATATTACAGCTTTCCTATCTAGCTTATAGGTCCAAGTAAATCCTCCAAAGACCTCAAGGTACTTATCAGGATCATCTGAAAATTTTCCTAGATCTAGCTTGGTTTGTTTTAGGTCATCAGGAGAAAAAGATACATGAACATGTATAGCCTCATATGGATTATAATTACACTTCAAGCATAAATAAGAATTACTTCCTACTGTAAATTAAGTTTGAACGTAAGACAATTCTGACATTTTTCCCCTTTTTAATAATATGATTCTAGTTGTAAAATAGCATTATAATTAATATTTCCCTCTGCATTCCATTTTGGCTCTAGAGGGTAGGTAGACCACACATGTGTGCAGAAAAATATAAAATGGCTCTTTACCAACACATAGGGGTAGAACATCTTCCAGTGATTAAGAATGCATTCTGAAGGGGTAAGAGACTTTGATACTGAGCCCTCCAAGTCTCCATCCAATTATCTCAGTGGGAGACCCGCAAATAATATAGGAGAATGAAACTCCCAATCTGCTTGATGTCTAAAATGCCAAGTTCATGTTCTGTAAAGTCAAGGAATGAACAATGGAGGTTAAGAGTAGAAAGAATTTATTGAAAAAAAGTTTCTATCTAAGAGGGACAGAAGGGGGCCTGAAAAGTGGGTTGCCCCTGGCATCTCAATCTTAGTATAGTACTTGAAATCAAACTCATGATTCCTTCTCTAGAAACTGGTTTCTTTCTCAGTCTACTTCAATACTTAGCAACTCCCCTATTCTTCAAAACCTTACAGTTGTCTTTAACTCTTCTTTTCCCCTCATACCATGTCAAAATACTTGTAATTTTTGTTAGATCTACTTTTTAAAAACAAATTCAGACACTAAATAACTTTCATTACTTATTCCTGGGCCTGGACCATCATCATATCTAGTTTAGAATACTGAAATAGCCTCCTAACTATTTCTGCTTCCGTCCTTGCCTGGTAATGCACAGATCGATCTCCTTAAAATGTGAGTCAATTCATGGACTTCTTTGCTTTAAAAGCTTCAAAGATTTGCAATCCCAAAGTAAAATCCCACATCCTTGCTATCTCCTACAAGGCCTTTCATGGTCTGGCCCTTAGTATCTCTCTGATCTTATCTACTGCTGCTTCTTCTTTCCACCTTTAGTTTCAGCTTGGCTGTCTCTTTTATGCTCTGAAAATAAACAAAGCATGCAACTACCTCAAAGTCTTCACATTTGCTAATCTGCCTGGAATACCGATACTCAAGTATTCTTTCTTTCCATTTTGTAAATCTCTGTTCAAACATCACCTTTTAAAGGGCATTCCCGAACTACGGTGTGTCATGTAGCGCCATCCTCCACAACACTCTAATCCACTAATATTGTTTTATTTATCTTAGTATCTGGCACTAACAATTGTTTATCTGAGCACCTGGCACCCACATCTAAGTTATCATTACATATAAATGGCAATTATGGCAAGTGGCGTGCCTTCCTTCTCTGACTGCAGAAATCCCCTCCTTACTTTTTCATTTCATACAGGAATTTCTGTTACAAGTAGGCTTTCATTTTATTTCATTGTTTGTTCATTATACTACTTCTAGGTAACAAACTCCTGGAGACAAAACTCATACCAGAATATAGTATTTGTACAATGATTAATAAGCTGTACCAAATAAATAGTAAATAAAAATGAAAAATAATTAATTCAGTGAAACTAATTCAGAAATCTTTGCAAAGTAATTCAGTTCCCAAGGACTACTTAACTTTTTTTCATAAGATTTAAAGACAATGCCAGCACAATATTTCAAAAGATATCTTGATAATAGGCAACGTAGGAGTGCTCCCAAACTTTTTCCAATATGAAGCCTTCCTGACTTGTTTAACTAAAAGCTAGGAAAATTAAAAACAGAAAGATACTAGTTTTTTAATTCCCTATATCATCAGCTGTGGTGGTACATGCCTGTTATCCAAACATTCGAGAGGCTGAGGCAGGAGGATCATGAGTTCAAGACCAGCCTGTACTACAAAGTGTGTGCAAGCCAGAATAGAATATACAGCAAGACTCTGTCCCAGAACAATAAAATAATAATAAAAATTACCCATATCTTATCCAATACATGATACCTACTTTGTTTGTCAGCGATGATGATGAAATATTTCAAGTCTTCTACCTAGTGTACTACTAAAGCAAAAATATATATTCACTGATCATATACTTTTTCACTTGAATGTTGAACTAAGCGTTCAATTATCACTATATTTTGTATCTGGTATTATTATAAACATATCAATTGTTTGGAAACATTCATTTTGCCAAATTATAGATAGTCTTGTAAAGACCCCCTTGTTCCTAACTTTTATTACCTCTTTTGGTTTAAAATCAAGCATTATAATTTTGGTCTTAAATATCCCTAAAGATCATGTTTTGAAGACTAGTGGTGTTAAAAAGTGGTAGACCTTAGGAGACACAGACTCATGGAAGGAAATTAGACCATTCAGGGCATGCCTTTCAAGGTGATTCTGGGACGCCATCTCTTCCCTCTCTTCATGCTTCCTGACTGCCATAAGGTGAGTGGCCTCCTTCACTACACACTTCTACCACAATGAGCTGTGCTGCCACAGGCCCAAAACAACATGGCCAAGAAACTTCTAAAACCATGAGCCAAAGTATACCACTCCTTCTCCAAATTGTTTATATTGGGTGTTTTAACACAGTGACTGAAAGTTAACTAATGTATCTATGTAGTGACTAATGGTAGTAAAATAACCAACCAATCAAACTAATAAGTAAAGGAAAGAAACTTAAGCAAGTTAGTTGAGTTCAAGCATAGTTTTCCCAGTATTTTTTTAAATTATGAAACTCCACTTAATTCATTGTATAAGGCCAACATTATTTCAAACAAAAAATTTTAAAAAAGATATCACAAGGGAAGAAAACTACAGACCAACAGCCCTCAAAGACAAAAAAAGTAAAAATTCTTTACAAAAGATTAGCAAATTGAGAGCAGCAACATAAAAATATATCATGACCAAGACAAACTTTTAGAAAAGCAGTCAGTATAATTTACTGTATCAATAGAAACACAAAAGAATAACCACTATATTACCTTGATAGATGCAAAATAACCACTCAACAAAATTTAACAATTATTTAGGGTGAAAACTCTCAGTGAAATATGATCAGGTAGGAACTCACACTAATGAAGGCTACTGCATAAAATCTGCAGCTACCTTCATACTGTATGGTAAAAGATTGGATCATTTCTCTAATAAGATGAGGAATAAGGTAAATATCTACACTCAGGTTTTCATTTCTTCTGTGCAATTTTGTGCTGAGGTCCTATCCAGGGCAATAAGGCAAGAATAAGATATAAAAGTAAATTAGGCAGAAATGAAGAATTAAATATGTGTCTACTTGTAGATAACATGATTGCTTAGGTAGGAAAGCTCAGAAATTCTTCCAAACCCTACTAGAACTAGTAAGTTCAGCAAATACAAGTTCAATACACAAAAATTGATCATAGGCCTTATACTATCAACAAACAATCAATGTAAAACTTAACAACCAGAACCATTCACAGTATTAACAAAATGGAAAAGTTTAATGGTAAGTCAAATAAGTGCAAGATTTATATATTAAAATTACACAATATTTTTGAAAAACTCAAATAAATTCTAAATAAATCAAGCAATGTACCAAGTTTCTGAATCTGAATGGCCTGGGAGGGGGTATAGGTCAGTGGCAGAGAAATTGTCTAGCATGTGTAAAGCTCTGGGTTTGATCTTCAGTACCTGAAAAAAAACAGCCAATATTGTTAAAATATCTATTCTCCTCCAAAACAATATATAGTTCCAATGCAATTCTAGATTTGTAAATGATCAAAATTAAGAATTTTTGCTCTTTGAAAGACATTGTCAGGGAAAGAATGGTAAGTTACATATTGGAAGAAGACATTTTAATAACTATCTGTTAAAAGACTTATACCTAGAAAATTAACTCTCACAACTCAATAATAACAAGAGAAAATAAATCAAATGACTTTAACAGGCATTCTATCAAAGAGATATGGAACCAAATAAACACATTACATTTGTTCAACCAACAGATGAATGAATAAAGAAAATGTGCGCAACAGAGTATTACTATGCCATAAAGAAGAATAAATGTAAACTATTTGCAGTAAAATGAATTCATCTTGAGACCATAATGTTATGTGAAATAAATCAGACATGCAAGCTTAAATATTACATGGTTTCTTTCATATGAAAAACACAAAATACAAATAAAGAACAAAGTAAAAAATAAACAATAGGAAGCAGGGAGATAGATTTTGCTCAGATCAGAAGGTGACTGAGACATGGAGGGAAGGAGAAATAAGGAGAGGGAAAGGGGATGAAAACGTTAATGAAGATGTTTTAAATCTATGTACCAACTCTCCAGAAGCAATGTATGTGACACAAACACATACTAATAAAACTAAAAACTAAGAAAAAGGTTCTACTTATACACACGCATGCACACACACACACACACACACACACACAAAGATGTTCTGCACCATTGTGGGAATGCAAAAAATTGCTATTACATAAATATTAGAATAGCTAAAAAATAGAACAAAATTAAAAATAAACAAAACACCTGACAAGAACAAGTGAAGATAAGAACGTAAACCAACTGAAGCCTTCATTCATTGTTTATAAGAAAGCAAATGGGAGATGGCAGAATAGTAAGCAACAGAGTAAACAGCCTCTCTGAGGGATACAGTCCAGATGCTGGAATATAGCATTGTGAGGAAGACAAGAAGGAAGGAAGTGGGTCCCCTGGACCCAGGAAGAATCTAAAGTGAGAATTGAAGCCCATAGAAAGAGTAAAAAGAAAAATTTAAATGAAGAAGAAGGCAGCAGCTGGCGACACCTTCGCCCTGAGCTGGCCCCACTGGGTGAGATGAGCTGCTGGAACCTGGGGACACACTATCAAGGTGATATGGTGGTGGCAACCCTGGAGGCCTCTGAAGAGAGAGGCAGCATTGGAGGAGAGTGGCAGTGGACAGGGGGAGCAGACCTGGAGGGCTGAACTGGCTGACAGTGAGTGCAGAGGACTCCCGTCCTCCTGCGAGAGAGAGTGATTGGCTGGGAAACATTTTGGAATCGGGCTGGAAAAGAGCAGAACAAGAACTGCTCCTGGCTTCCTCCAGCAGCTCCTAGCTGGATGCAGACCTGTGGAAACTGCTCGGACTGAGCCCTGCCCACACATACATTCTGGGGCCATCTTGGAGGTTGCCCACAGGTAGCCAGCTTGGTCTAGAGGTAGTGGCCCCACACACACACCAGAGGCAGTAGTGAAGGATCCTGCTGGTGACCAGCTCAGGTTTGCAGGCAGTGGCCCTGCCCCCACATGTGCTCCACCAGCCATCAGGGAGCCAACACAGCCTGGGAAAAGCAGCAGACAGCCCTGCACCAGCGCACCCAGTGGCCACCGTCAGATATCCATAATCAGCACTGGCTAGAAGAACCAAACAGTCTCACTTTCGAAAAATTGCAGCCAATGCAGGGAATGACTGGGACCCCAGTACCCATTTGTCCAGGAGAACCCAGGAATATGTCTAGACAAAGAAGCAAATGACAGTCTCCGGCCCCCAATCCAAGCAGAGCAAGTCCAGGAGATGTAAATGCAGAAGAGATTGGGAGTCACACAACTGAAGTTTCTGAGCTGATGGCAACTGAAGTAAAGAAACAACTTCACGAGGCTATAAAAGAAATTAGAATAGAAATACTAACTCAAGTAAAAGAAGAAATGAAAAACATAATAAAAGAATTGCTAGGCATCTATAAAGAAGACATAGATGAAAAAATGGAGCACAGGAAAATAAGGGAAACCTTGAATGAACAAACAAAAAAGATTTAGAATACATGAAACAGATTCAAAAAAATAATCAGGAAATTTAAAACTCCATTGGAAGTTGGCAAAATCACTTGAGAGAAACTGAAGATAGACTTTCAAACCTTAAAGACAGGTTTGCAACTTGTGATAGTGAAAGGAAAGATCTGTTAAAAATAACAAGGAACCTGGAAGTAACAATTCAACAGCTACAAGACAACCCAAAGAAACCATAACTTGAGAATAAAAGGTGTGAGTGAAAAAGCAGGGGTCAATACAAATGACATTAAAATTCTATTTACAGAAATAATATCCCAAGTATGGGAAAAGGAAGTGACATTCAGATAAATGAAGCATATAGAACTCCAGCTAGCCATAACCAAAATAAATCTACACCCAGACATATAATAATCAAGCTCCCAGAAATTCAACACAAAAAGAGAACATTAAAAGCTGTTAGAGAAAAGAAACAGATCACCTACAAAGAAAAACCCATCAGAATCACAACAGACTTCTCAACACAAACCAACAGGTCAAGAAGAGCTTGGAATGAAGGATTTGAAGCCCTGAAAGAAAACAACTTCCAACCCAGATTGTTGTACCCTGCAAAACTATCTTTCAAAATTAACAGAGAAACAAGATACTTTCATGACAAAGAATAACTAAAGGAATTTATGACCACCAAGCCAACCCTTCAAAGAATACTGAAGGACATTCTAGAAAGAGATAAAAAAGACCACAGCTCCAGAAACAGTGACAGAGGGACATCACTGAGCAGGACAGACAGTTGAATAGAGAGGAAAAGTAGGCAGCAAATGGCAGGAAATAGCATGGCAGAGATGAGGCATTGCATGTTGGCCATAACCATTAATGTAGTTGGCCTCAATTCACCAATAAAAAGAAACACAGGCAGAGTGGATCAGGAGACAGGATCAATCAATATGCTTTATATAAGAAACACATTAAACTCAAAAGAGGGCTCATAGACTGAAAGTCAAAGGAGAGAGAGCAATGCTCCATGTGACAGGGAACCAGAAAGAAGTGGGGTAAGCTTGCCCATTAGTTACATAGTGGACACGAAAGATATGGCATTTTTATCCAATGGAAAGCTACTCAGCTATAAAGAAAGATAAGCTCAAGCCTCTTGTAGGTAAATGGATACAACCTAAGATCGTGTTCATGGATGAAATGATCCAGAGTCACATGGGTGAACATCATATTATCTACCTAGTACAAAAAAACTAAAAGAGTTAGTAGGATTCAAAATACACAGTACATATTGTAAAAATGAAAGGGAAGGAAGTGTCTAAAAAGGGAAGGCAGTGGCCCTTGTTAATCTATTATCGTGATTTGAGTCCTGTATTGTTTTCATTGTTCTGCTTAGTTTGGTTTTCTTCTATTTCAGTTTGTCTAATTTTATTATATTTGATGGCATGGACAGCTATTTCAAAGATAACAAAATACATTATGGTAGCCATTATTGATATCCAATCACCTTGTTTTGAAGCCTTGTATTGCTGTCATTGTTTTGTTTTGAGTGGTTTTATCCTATTTTGATTGTATTATGACTGATGATATAGGCAACTGCTTAGAAGATAACAAGAGGCATAATGATAACCATTGTTGTTTTACTATTGTTTTGAAGTCCTGTATTGCTTCCATTGTTTTGTTTTTATTGGTTTTATTCTGTACTATTTAGCTTGATTTTATTATGCGTGATGGTATGGGCAGTTATTTTGAAGATAACATGAGGCATTATAAGGGGAAAGGTGGAAAGAAGGAAGGGAAAAGGAAAAAGACATAAATTTGTATATATGTATACGTAAGATGGTTAAAATGACTATACTACTAAATGCATTAGTTATTGAAAAAACAGTTAATACTCATATGATTAGATCAATTTTATATGTCTATATCTGTTAATCTAAACAACCCCTTTGAAGGTAACAATATCAATATTACAACCATTGTCAAATTCCTATCATCTTGTTTTGTAAACCTACAATGTTATTGTATTGGATTTGTTGTTGTTGTTTGCTTGTCTCTTTTGCTTTTTGTTTTTGTTTTCTGTATCTTATTTCTCTTAAATAAAAAAAAGAAAGCAAAATGGTATAGCCCACTCTTCAAAACTGTGTGACAGTTTCATACTGAATTAAATATACATCTACTCCTATACATCAGCACATATCTTCACAAAAGCATACCAATGAAAGTTGATATCACTTTTGTTCATAATCACTAAAAGATGAAACAACACATTTATTAATTAATATTAATTTATGCAATTAGTAAAACTGCAATAAAAGGAAAAGATAACTAATACATGTACCAAATTAAACAAATCTCAGAAACAATTTTGTTAAATGATAGAAGCCAGACACAAAACACTACACAGCATCAAGATTTCTGTGAAATTGTATTTGCATCTCGCAAAATTCTAATCAGATCAGTCATTTCCAAGAGTAGGATTGAAAATGGGGATTGACTACAGAAGGGCATAAAGAAACTTTAGAACTAATGGAAATGTTTTACATTCTGATAGCAGTGGTTACTAACAGATCATGTAGCTTGTATATGTTTGTTAAAACTCATTGATCTGCACATTTAAATAGATTAATTCTAATCTTGTCAATAGGCCTCATGAACATGACATTAAAAGTTAGTGTGGTAACTGTGTGATTGGTAAATATGTATGAGAAAGGTTTAGCATCTTTCTCCCCTTGTCCTTTAAAGAGGCCTGTATTGAAAGACTTTAGGCATGAAAGCTGAGACATGAATGGAAACAGAGCTCCTTTTAGCTTTTAGTACCTAGGGTACAGTAAATTCAGTTTTATGGAGTTTGTACAAAAATAGGGCATATGTGAAGACTCGCTCCCACCCTTCACAGCAATACAGACTGAAGAAATGAGAGTTCTTCCAATACTGGACCTCAGTTTGGTGTCTAGCCTGAGGCTGCCAAACTTTTTCAGAGTTGGCTAGGATTTGGTTTAGTTTTTTGTGTTTCAAATATAAGAAACAGGATAGGATAGATGAAGTACAATGGAGGTCTTTGAAGAATATGGCTAAAAGAAAGATTGGACAGCAAGGGTAAATTTTAGTCACCTTTACTGAAATGCATAATTTACTACCTGAGCAACCTCACATAAGTTTCTTTTCCTTAACATAACTTTTCTGAAGCCAGTTTCTTTTGGAAAAGCCATAAAAAACCATAAAAATCAAGTAATGAGACATAAGAAGTGTACTTAGTAAAGTGTCTAGCATCTAGTAGATGCTCAATAAATTTTAAAACTTGAAAAAGGAAGGGAATAATGCTACAAATATGTCCTTGAAGTTATTGCCAATCATCTTCAACTGATATTATGTGTTCAATTTTAAAAGCCTAAAAAGTTTATAATCCAGCAGAACCTGCAAAATTTAGTTAGCTGGTGCTCTTTACAAGATTAAATGCCATTCATAATATAATACAAATTAAAGAACAAGTGAAGGTATGTGTTATGACTAGTGTATATAGAATTACTGAATTGAAGTCTGCTAAAAATTTGTGACATGTTTAAAAACAAAACTAAAAAGCAAATGACTTTATGAACAGGCAATTATATGCCTCAAATACTTAGATTTACCAGCAAGAGAAAAATAATCAATTTCTTAGCATGGTGAAGGGTTTGTGTTGAATTGTTTAATGGTTTTATTTTCCTTCTTATTTTATATCTTCATTATCAAATGATTCAGAGACAATTCTGCAAAGTAACTGGTGTATGTATAATTTTAAACAGAATTTTCTTACGGCAATGCCACTTAGAACCAAGTTTCCATGACTTCCACCAAAATCTATTAGAAAAAATTTTAGGTTCCAAGAATTTGCTTTCTTCAAGTTGAAAGAAATTGTAAGAGACAATTTACAGATAGGAGTAGGGAAAAAAGAGAAAGAATTTAAAATTTTGAGAATTCAAATTGTTAGGTACTACAGGATAATTTCATATGCATTATATCCTTTTAATTCTCAGAACAATCACTGAAGTAATGCCCATTTTCTTTATTTTGTAGACAGGGAAATAAAAAGAGATTTAATTTGATCTCTACTCAGTTAAAAAATTTATTTTTTTATTTAAGGGAAAAAAAGACATATAAGAAAGACAAAAAGCAAAAGAGACAAACAACTAGAGTAAATGCACAACAGTAACACTATAGTTAAAAATATTTAGATGTTTAATGATAAAATGTATGATTTAATGCAGAGAACAAATTCCTCAAAGAAGGAGGGCTTGCCTAGGGTCTAGTTCTCAGTCCACCTTACTGGTAAAACTTACCCAGTTATGCTATTTTGCTGATCAGAGAATCTTAGAAATTCTCTCTAGTTAGATTTTCATCTAATCTTATTTGTCCTCAAACCATCTACAAAAAAATGTATGATTCTCATTATATGAACCCTGGAACTGAGAGTCAAAAGAGATTGAATAATATGTTTGGTGACTCAAAACTAAGAAGCTAGTAGAGGAAGGGCTCAAATTTTTATCTTTAGTCTCTAAACCTTACTTTCTTTCTCCCGTAGCTTTTCATACAATTTCCACTGAGGGACCGTGATGATGGGAGGAGTCTGTCCACTAGGGAAAACAGTTCACTTAATTTCTTCGTCTTTTTTAATTTTGTATTTTGAGACAAATTCTCACCAAGTCAATGAGTTTCCCAAGTTGGGCTCGAACCCACAATCCACCTGCCTCAGTCTTCCATCTAGCTAATATTTTGAGTAAAATAAATACTGCAAAAAGATAAATAAATAAAAGCTAAATATCTGATCAGAAACTATGGTTACCCACTGTTGTCACTGTACACATTCTAGTTTTTTCACATTTCCCAAGATTAGCATCATACTCGGTACCTTTTACTCTAAAATAATATGGGTCTTAAGGAAATTTTTAACTTGTTAAAGATCATATATACCATTATGAACCCCTTTATGGTCATAATATCACTACTATTTATAACAACACCATTAGCATCCTATTCCCACTAAACTTAAAGGAAACAGAAGACCAGATGAGTTAGGCTCCTTTTGCAAATTTATCCAACTCAGTACAGATTTCAGTGAACTCTGCTGTGAGTCTCAAGTGTCCCCATCTGTCTGCTGACGCTCCTATACAGGTTCTATTTTTGCACCAGATGTTTCTGACTTTACAGAGATAAAGGAAGCATACTGTACTATACTTAGAGATGAGAAGAGAAAATTAGTAATCATGAACAGAAACTAGGAGATTTTCTCCTTCTCTTATTATTTTTATTTTTAAGCTTAGTGAAACTGGAAAATTCCACAATCCCACGTGGAGAATTTCATGATGGATGATGTTCAGCATCAACATTCCTGCAACGGCCCAAGGGCATCATTTGCTTCTAATACTCTCATTTTTCATCACTTTAGAACATGCATACAGATGGCTTTGCAGCTTTGGGTCCTGAATGCTTAATCCTTAAAAGTGATTGTAGGGAATAGATGACTCAGTGATATGGCAGAAAGATTTCTTTTTTTTTATCTTTTTGGTACCTACTGGGGATCGAACTCACAACTTCACACTTGCCAGGCAGGCATTTATGCCACTGAGCTAAATCCCTGGCCCCTCAGAAATATTTCTAAATACAACAAATAACCATGAAAGACAATGTAGAATTTTATTAGCTTCTTGTATTTTAAGAGAATGATGTTTTTTCTATAACACTTAAGATATTTTAGAAAATGTAGGGTTAAATTGTAATTAGAGAGGTTTGTAATGTCAAAACAATATGGCATTTTAGACATTGTTTCTTCCCTTCATTTCCAATATATTTGCATATAAGTCAAACAAAAGTCCTAAAATAAAACTAATCATGCTTTTAAAATAATTAAATGTTTTATTCATTCCCAATTCTCTGAGACAAAAACTTCCCTTGGTGTTCAGTGGAGTTATCTTTCTACACTTTAATTCTAAATTCCAGATAGCCTGTGGGCATGAGGTGTTAAATAAAAAGTGCTAACAAATATCTAGAGAGAATCTCAAACTGTGCCAGGTCCTGAAAAAATATTTTCATATTTTATCCTGATAAAAGTCACGCGAGATAAGTATAGATATCTCCACTTCACATGTGTACACACTAAGGTACAGGGAGTTTAAGTATTACTTCCCAAGTCACATAGCTGGTTTGTTTGATTCTACTAATGCCTTCTTTTTCACTTTATCAGTTGTCCACAAACTACACCCCAGCAGCTACAATGAGCCTGCTTCCTACCTGTTTGTGTACATATCACCTAGGGCTTAACTGAATAAATGTAAACAATCAGGTAGTAAATAGTTTTGCCTTTAAGGACATGTTTTCTCTATCGCAACTCAACTCTATCTTTTTAACATAAAGGCAGTCATAAATAATTCCTAAATAAATATGTCCATATACTCTAATAAAACTTTACTTACAAAAAAAGCAGAAATCTGGTTTGGTTGGTAGGCTGTAATTGTCAGTGCTTCCCTGATGTGACCGTGTATCTCCTAAAGCAGAATTCTGATAACCCCATTTAGAATTTTACAAAGTCTGACCTAAATCAAATATTCATATATGATGGATTTCACTAAAAGTTGCATTAAGTCTGAGGACTGCCTTTTTGTTTGTTTGTTTGTTTGTTTCAAGTCAGTAGTTGAAATAATTGGGGGTCTAACATTCAGTCTGTTTATAATTATTTGAGTATAAATCTTATTTTCCCACTGTCTTCTATTAACAGAATGCTAGAAACACAAAATCTAGTATTAGAATTCTCTTAGTCTACATGGAAATCTTTTCTAGATATGTATAGTATAGACTTTATATATAGAGAGAATTTATAGCTGGTTGAATACACAGGCAAGGATTTGGGCTTCAGAACTGGCACAGTTTAAAAGGAAAAAAAAAACCCTCCTGCAACACATCTCACAGTCACCACAGAGAGCAAAGGAAAGCCTAAGATCTCTCTGCTAAATCTTCCAGCCCAGGTGTAATCCCAAAGCTCTATGAATTGGCTTCCAAAATGTGTTCTGTGCCCACTTATCTCCACCAGCAATGCAGCCTTGATTGACACCACATTTCTCAGGTGAAATGAAAACTGCCAAATCCAGATGCCCAGTCAAAGGAGAGGAGTGCATTTGGCAGCAGAACACGTGTTAGATGTCAGTCATATGGAGTAAGAATTCCAACCATAGACTAAGGCTGGCATTTTGCAGAAGAAATATGAAAGAGGCATATTTACAGGTTTACAATGGTCTACAAAAGGCTGTCACTGCTTGAGGACTAAAAAATGGAGTTACTATTGTATACCTGCATCATTGTAAAAATGAAAGTGCACAAAGTGGCTTTAGTCAGATGCAAGCTGCAGCAAAAATGATAGAAAGATGCTTTGTTTCCAAAGTACCTGTATTTCTTACCTAAGACTGAAATAAATATTTAGCAATGATCCTAGCTAGTTCCCTTTTTTTCAAGTCAGAGATAAAAGGAAAATGTAGTATTTGTATATAACAAATATTATTACTTAATACATTATAGACACTATTCTAAGTGTTCACATATATTAATACATGGATTAGAAATGGTGTAGTACAAACTAGCATTAAAGTACAAAATACTTGGAATCAGGATCAGAAAATGACAACACATGAAGAAAATAATTAGATCTCTGGCAATCTAGAGTGAACTGACAGGAAAACTAGAAACTATAGAGAAGCTAAAGAAACAGAACACAATGCAGAGAAAAGAATGAAGCACTTTAGAACACTAACCCCAGCTCCCATTAACACAAGATGAGCCTGGAGAGGATTGACAGATCCAGGGAGAAACAGACTGGGCCCACAGTGCTAGCCTCAAAGAAAAGGCCATGATTATTGTAAACTGCAAACAGTGTGGGATTTTATTCTAAAAGTAACTCCTGCATGACAGGCTAGAGTTTGAGAAGAAGAGGCATTTTGGAAAGGGGTTAATTGTTTAAGACTGAGCTACAAAACAACACTTCAGAGTGTCTGGGGTCACTCTACCACAGTGACAAGTTGAGAGACAGCAACAAGAGGCAGCTGCAGACAAAGTTCATGCTAGACACAGACCTTGAGAAGTATAAACTTGGACCAGCAAAGACAGGGAGTCACATTTCCCATGGTGAAAACCCAGGTCAGACACATGTGATTTTTAGAGGGGCTTGGTATGA
The DNA here is from genome assembly GCA_004363535.1 of Dasyprocta punctata. Lineage (NCBI taxonomy): Eukaryota > Metazoa > Chordata > Mammalia > Rodentia > Dasyproctidae > Dasyprocta > Dasyprocta punctata. The sequence goes on from RJWM01006577.1 coordinate 38,849, forward strand.
AAGTAATGGCATTAAATTCTCGAAAGTCCTTGGATACCTGACCTCAGCTCTCTGCCAATGTGATCAGGAATACAACTCAGCTTGGATGGTTGCCATGGCCTGAGGAGTACAGACAGAGGGCCTCCTGGAGCAGGGTGGAGAATGCTATGACCTAGGACACACAGCAGAACATGAAAACGGAGAGTGGCTGAGGGAATACAGCCTTAGCATAGACAATATCAACCAACTGTACCCAGCAGTAAAGTCTGGGTGGAACTTACCATTCAGCTACAAAAATATGAGTGTGAAACCAAATATGTCTTATTGACTCATTTTCCCTTCTTCACAATGGTGAATTCCAATATGGCAAACTCTGGGGGAAAAAAAAAACACTCTTTCAACAAATTGGAAAAACTTTTCTGGACTCATTTCTCTTTTTCCTCATTGGTTTTGTGGAATTTCTTTTTCTTTTTTTGCTTTTATTTATTTTCCTCTTTTCTTCATTTTTTTTCCTTTTTTTTCCCATATTCTTTTATGTTATTTTTATCCAGTTCTATTCTCTATTGTTAAAAATACAACAATGGTAGCTTTAATTGATCATTACAGTATGTCAATAATCAGTTTGTCTTTGTATTATTGTTTGTTTCATTGTTATTACTTAGTGGCATAGTGGCTGCTATTAACTCGTTTATACTATGCGTGAATATTTGGTTTGTCTTTGCATCATCTACAATATTGCAGTTCATTTCTGAAGAACAGGATGCTAAGCCAATTACACTGCACCCTCTCCTGACCAAATTAAGGAGGTGGTCACACCACGGAACAGAGGAAAAGGCTTACAGTAAAACACATGCAGAGTGCATCACTGGAAATAAGCTGCTAACAAAAGAGAACTTTATGCAATAAAATATTTCTACTATAATCAACATTGCAACCCTCAGCACACACACACATGCACACACACATACACATATACTGGTTGCATGAGAAACAACATCAAGAATTAACAAATGTGATTTAATTAAATTAAAAACTTTCTGTACAGCAAAGAAAACAACCAACAGAGTGAAAAGATAGCCTGATAGTCTGTGGAATGAGAAAGAAATTTTTTGCCAGCTACTCGTAAAAAGAGGACTAATAACTAGAATATATAAAGAACTCAAAAATTTAAGCCCCCTAAAATAAAAGGCTCCATCAAACAATGGGAAACCAAAATAAATGGACAATATTCTAGAGAAGTACAAATGGCAAATAAATACTTAAAAATGCAAAACAAAAGTTCGAGGCCGGCTTGGGCTACAACGCGAGCACAAGGCCGGCCTGAGCTACATAGTGCGACCCTGCCTCAAAAAACCAGGGCTGGGAGTTTGGCTCAGTGCCTTAAGCGCCTGCCAGGGCAGGCGCAAGGTTGTGAGTTCAATCCCCGGTGCCACAAAAAAAAAAAAAAAAAAAAAAAAAAAAAAGCAAACAAAAACATTGAGATTCCATTTTAAGAAACAGTGGCTGTCATCAAGAAATCAAATAATAAATAACTCCTGGTGATACTACAGGGAAAAAAAGAGCCCTTCTACATTATGGGAAATCTGTATGGGAATTCCTCAAAAATAAAAATAGAAATTCCATTTAATCTAGCCATTCTTCTAGGTACAGAAATACCTCAGTTCACCAATGCATCTGTTTGCAAACAAAAGTGTTCAGCAAAGTTTTATTTCTGTTCACAAACTCCACATTGGGTGATAAACATATACCTAATAACAAGGAAAGCCAGCTCTCAGATTCCAGAAGCTAAGAACTTCTCATTGAAAGTTTATTCCCTTCAGCTTGTATGAAAAAACTGTAGTTGGCCCAGGGTTAGAAAGGTTCAAACCATTTGAAATTGGTGACATCATTCTGGTTCTCAAGCAAAACCTTTAGTCATGGGCACTGCCACGTAGATGTCACATTAAAGGTTCTAGTTGAAATGCTACTGGGAGTATTTAGAAAGTGGAAAGAATATTAGACTTTCCAGTTTAGTCTCAAAGAATCATACTTGAATTTACTATTATAGGACAAAATAATTATTTAATCAAGGGCATCTGGAGTTTCATAGGTATTGCTTTTAAATGATCCAGTTTTTCCAATGTTAGATAACAGAATGCTGGCATGATGGTGTGAGCCTCTAATTCCAAAACTCTGGAAACTGAGGCAAGAGGATTTCTGTGAGTTTGAGGCCAACCTGGGCTACATAGTCAATTCAAGCCCAGACTGAAATACATAGTGAGACCCTGTTTCAAAAAATAAAATAAAATAAAATAAATAGATAACAGAGTGTTTACATTAAGTAATATGGCTATTAAATATTTTAATGAGTTATCAAATCAGACTAGTATGATGCAAAAAATAATTTAGTTATCATACAACGTATATTGAACAAGTAGACTGATGTATCTGCACTGGTGCAAATGTTTTTAAAATTTGTAAAATTAAATTTAAACCAGTTGAAATAAAACTCAGAATTCACTTCACTGGTCATGTGTCATATTTCAGTTGCTTAAGAACCACATGGGGCTACTGGCTACCATGCTGGGTAGAAAGTACTAGCAGATGCAAAGTTGGCCTTCACCAGCTACTGAGCTTTGAGTTCCTAGGTAGGATGTCCTCCAACTTGACTTCTTGCTTCTCTGTGCACTTTATCCAAAAATTAAATCAGTTTTGTTAGGAGTCAACTATGTGAAAATTAGATCAGGTGGATTAAGAACAATAAGCAAGTGGTAGGGAAGGGGTAATCGTTAGGAAATTGTTGTGTGAAAAGCATGGTTAAAAGACAAAAGAAAGACATCAAGGTCAAATGAATAGCACTGGTTATTTCTCCCCAAGAATGAGAAGCCTCAGGTGCTAGAAGACAGAAAATCAATGCCATTTGACTGGAGATATTAAAAATGGAAGAAGAAAAACAAGACCTTATAGGGAACCATGTATGAAAGTGGTAAGGAGAAAATATTTGATCAGAATGTAATAGATTAATGTGCATGATTAAGAAGACTTGTTGTTGAGGACCATAAATGCCCAAATTCCGTCCTAAAGCTAAAGCCTACCCTTTCCAGAAGTCTCTTCAAAGAAATTATAAATCTGAATACAGTAACAGAAATAGAATCAAAATACCACTGAGATAGCGATTGTATAATACGTTCCTTTTAATTAATGGAGAACTCTAATAAAATGATGAACTGGGGGTTGATGAAAAGTCTTCTCTTACCCATCTTCCTTCATATCTCCATTCCAGGTCTTAGACCAGCATAAAGAGATATACACCTACTAGGACTTACAGCAAGGATGGCCAGGTCTACAGTTGGCCATTGATTTAATTTCCCAATCCAGATCTTGGAAGATCAAATTGGTGTTGTTTTCTCATTTTGTTCTCTGTTTTTTTAAATAATGCTTCAAAATCTCATTCATAATCCTAACTTTCTAAATTGTCATTCTGTTCTATCTCAAACTAACAGATTGTTTTCTTTGAAATCAGCATATTTCTCAATTTCTAAGGTACAGTTAAAAGTATTTTCCAAAAACTATCAATGGGATGTATTTATGAGGAAATTTTCCTAAGCACTCAAAAGTTGACTAAAAAGAAAACAAAGGTGTGAAACCGAACCTTCATACCAAAAGCTGATGTTGAAAGTTTGGAATTTTGGCCTAGTTTCACAGAAAGCTTGCTTTGCCTTCCAGAGTACATTTGCTTGTAAGTTTCTAAGTTTAAAATTCACAAGGAAGAAATACCAACTGTATGGAAGCATCTCTTTCAGGGTTTTTTCAGGATTAACTTCTATACATTTGGAGTCAATACACACCCGCATCTCACCTCCAACCCTAGATACACATTAAGTTAATAATAATTCTCTTTCGCTACAGACTTTTGTTTAAAATATATGTCTCAAATAACCACATTTTTTTCTAGGGAATCACAGGTCCACATAGAACATAATCACTCCTCCATGCCATTCTCAATCTTGGATGACAAAAGGGTGAGATGATAGGCTAAGTGTGACCCACAGCCATCCACTTTGTTCCCTTTAGATGCCAAAACACTCAAAGAATTGCTTTATGATCCAAATTGGCTACCTAGATAAGATTCTACTAATAAATCAAATCTGTAAGCTTATCAAGTACAGGATATTTCACAGTTTCAGCTGGATAATAAATAAACTCATGGATGTATTTCACATTTGTATTCCTATTTCTATGAATGACGTCAAAACAAAATATTATAAGAACTCAAAATCCCTTTACCCTGCTAAATTCAAATAGTCTAAGGATGTTTAAAAATATATATTATATATATGCACACACACACACACACCACTACACATGATACACATACTACATTTAAAATATAGATTAATTAGACATACAGCTTAGAGAAAGGTCAGTTGCAAGTTTGATGGCAAGTCTCTGAAACATATAGACATTAACTGGAGAAAAAACAAAGAGTGAAGACAAAAACAAATTATGAAATTATAAATATTAGGATATTTTTAAATTTCACATACTAAAACTGTATCACTTGATGACTCAACACAAATTTCATACTTCAATTTTGTAAAACTTATTTATTGAAAATACTAATGAAGCCGGGTGTGGTGGTACACGCCTTTAATCCCAGCACTTGGGAGGCTGAGGTAGGTGGAGCGTTGTGAGGTCAAGGCCAGTTTGGGCTACAGTGAGCAAAGCTGGCCTGAACTACATAGTGCGACCTTGCCTCGAAAAAAATAGGGCTGGCAGTTTGCCTCAGTGACTTAAGCATCTGCCTGGCAGGCATGAGGTTGAGAGTTTGATCCCAGGTACCGAAAAAAAAAAAATACTAATGAAGTCTTCTCTATGCCAATTTCAGTGTCAGGCAATCTTCCCCTACTCAGAGGAGAGTGGCTAGATATGCAACTCGATCTTCAAAGGAGAGTATTTCTGGAGTGGGTTTCCTTTCCAAACACAAATACTTCAGAGCCCCATTGCAAGACTTTGGTGTAGCTAGCAATTGAGGGATGCATGGATAGCGCTATTGTTTTAGAAGTATAAAATGAACTCTTGTTTCTGGGCTGAAAAAACAGAGAAATTCTGCAGTGTAGACCCCAAAGAAGTGAAGAGAAACACGCAGCTCTGCACTTGAAACATTTGGCATCACAAGGAATGGCTGCTTGAGAAACATGAAACTTAATAAGAAGAATTGCTATCTTTTTGGACACAGCTAGCATCCCCCTGAGCCTAAGAACTAAGAACACAGGATAGGACCCTCTTAAAGTTGCATAGCTCTGAATGGTTGTCCATTGGGGATTCTGGACCAGCACAGGGTAAGCAGTACTTACAGGACCCTGTCACTCAGATTCCAGGTCCGTTAAGCTCTAATTGACAGTGAAAAGCAAAGGCAAGTCAAACCAATGGAATTTTAGATTCTCTTTGTTCTGCTCAGAAAAGTGGGTAGGAGACTCCCATTTCTTTCATACTGTATAAGCTCTTAGGCGTTTGGAATTTGTCAAAGAGGAGAAAGAACTTTAAAAGAGAATTATTAGACTTCTGTTAATGTGGGAAATGAGTTCAACAGTTTTTATTTTGATTGCTTTCAGTTGCAACCTGAATTTCTAAAGCAGGCTAAACTTATACATTCCTGTATTAACCCATTTCTCACGTGATCTCATGGTTATGAAGCAGCAGGTAATAACAAAGCACAGTTGACAGGGAGTCAGAAAACCTGTGTAATAGTAACAATGCTCTTAAGTAGCTATGTGACCATTATGGTTTTGATCTAGAATATCCCCAAAGTCTTGTGCGTTCAGAGGTGGTGCTTTTGGAGTATGACTGAATCATAGGGGTGCTATACTCATTAGTGGTCCATGGATAAGTTCATAGCTGAAAGTGCTGGTAGGAGGTGGAGCCTGTCACAAGAGGTGAATCACCGTCAGTGTGACCTGGAAGGGCATATCTCCCTCTCTGGGTTCTCCCTTCGCTCTCTCTGCTTCCAGGCTGTCTTGGGATGAGCAGCAGCAGTGCTTTGCCCAGGCCCTACCACCATATTTCTGCCTTAGAGTCAGGCACACATGGACTGAGTCCTGAGTTTTCTTTGTAACACAAAATCTTTATGATTGATCCTGTGTTATTGAAAAGTCAATAACACATATAGGTAAGCTATGATAACAACAACAATAATTATGACTACTATAGTTATTATTAAAAATTTCTTAGATGCTTTCCATATTCTGGGCATTATTTTATCTCATCAATCTTATAGGAAGAGTATTATTTTACAGGTGAGGAAACTGAGGCTTACAGCATTAAACAGCTTGTCAACATCCTATAACTAATGTGTAAAAAGTACAGCCATCAAATGCAGTTTGGATGTTAAACCCAAAACACTTGAGTACTGTCTTTCAGGGGACTCTGTTCGAGTTATGCCATCCTTATTTTTTAGTCTTCACCAAAATACTAAAAACTCAATTTTAGAAACTGACAAAATTTGCTAATTTGATATGAACAAAAAGTGAGACTGAATGCTGGGTAAAATGTAAAGAACTAGTACAAGTCCGGAGACAGACAGAACTTAATTTCTGTCATTTCTACCCACGAGAAAGCAGAAGTCTCTTAGCGATTCACAGTTGGCATAGCAGTTGAATTATCTGCTCTTAAATCAAGGTGGCATTATTATCAATCGTCGATATTCAAGTGTTATTGATAAAGAGAAATAGCTGAAGAAAAAGTTATTTCAAGCCTTGGAATAGGTTATAAAGAAGCTACAGTTTTAGATTCAGCCAAGCCTTCTTGCTATTCATGATATTTTTATCAAACACAAACTGTCTATCCAAATATATTAGATTGTTTTTCCTGATAAAGAGCAGCCAGAATTTCATGTGCATGAGAAGTAGTACTGAGATTGTGCCACTTGTTTAAAACACATAAAAACTTGCTGTTTGAAAGTGCAAATGCTTGGCTAAGATAGTTTCCAATTACTTGACTATAAAGCTGCATTTAATTCTCTAACCTGAACCATATGACTTTATGTCTTGACAACTATCTGACTGTTCACCCTTCATTTTCATTTTATTAAAGAGAATGTTAAATTATTTTTGCAATAATAATCCTCCCAAGCCTGAGGATCGCAAAACACACTAAAGAGAATATTCGAAGATGATAGTACAAGATGCTGAGTACATTCTCTTCTGAATAATGAAGTGCTCATAAAAATATATTATGCAAAATAAATCTTGTAGTGTACATTATTTGTTAGCAAATGGTAGTTTTCAATTTCATTTCCAAATTATCCAAAATAAATTAGAACTTCATATGGAGCTGTCAACATGAAATTTTGCCTACTGAAATAGAGATTAGATCTTGAGAAGAAAGAAAATACAATGTAGCAAAAGTCAGGTTTCTTTTATATCCCTTTAGTTTAATAAGCATTTTAGAGTCACAGACACTCACTAGACTGAAAAGCTGTCTGAGTTTTAGACAATTCTCCAGCTAAAGTTTTCTTTTGTTTTATTTTATTGCGTGACAGTTTCTTAATTTAAAGGAACTAAAGAGAGAGACAATTGTTCTAATAAAATGTATTAAATAGACCCAGGATTTTTAACTCACTCCATGCAGTTGCACAAGGTCATGACATCTTCCAAAAGCAAGTAACATTATGATTCAGGGTCACCAATAATACTTGACTAATTAAAATAAAATTATTGGATTCTTAGCATGGGATGTATCACTATAATATTCCCTACTTTTCAATGATTTATTCTGTTTTTGAAATCTATTCTTTTTGGCCTCAGACTTCTAGAAGGCAGTTTTCTTCGATAACCATCTAGATATGATGCAGAACACAGTGTTGAGGAGGAGTAGAAAAAAGAAAGCAAATCAGAATTGAATCTGGGAAAGGAGGACCGGAAATGACATTTTGAGGGACTAGTCTTTTTCAGCCTTCAGTAGAGTTGTCTAAAGCCCCTCTCCCTTTTTATGTAACCATCTACCTCAACTGTTTGAAACACTTTACAGTACTTTGTTGCCATAGGTTACTTTGGCCATCAGGAAATGTACATAATGATTACATTCATCCTGGCGAGATGGAACATAGACAACACATCTTCATTCTTTTTTCTTTCCCTTTCCTTTCCCTCAATCTCTTGGCCTCTTTCTGTTAGCCATCAGATTACACTAAAGATTCTGATTCAGTAAATCAGGGTAACACTTCGATTACCATGAAGGTAAACATATGCTATGATCAATGGAACATGAACATCAATGCCAGCCAGAGAAGGATTCCCATTTTTGATGCTGCTAATATGAATGGCCATCTTCCTCTCCTAGAGGCTCTCTCCTTCATAAAAACGGTAATAAAATATCACATGGAAGTAAGCACATCCCTACGTCATGATGCTGTGTTCACTCCTCTGAACGTCAGCACGTGAAAACTCCATACCTTTCACACTTCGTGAGTTTGTGAAAATTAATACATCTGAAACTCAATTTTTAAATGGCTGGTTTTAAATTTTGTTCCTTCCAGTGGTTACTTATGTCAGTAAATGGCCCCCATGACTCATTGTTTTGCTCAAATAAAATACCTAAATGCCATCTTTGACTTCATAATTTCCCATAGACTATATCAAATCTACTAGGTCTTGTTCTACTTTCAAAACACTGCTTGAAAATTTTCTTTTGCTTTCTATTTTATCATTATCATTCTTATCTACCATTATATTTCATCAGGACAACTGCAATAATTTCATAAGCGATAGTCTAACATGCATTGTGATACACCTCCACAGAGGATCCAGAGTAATCTTATTTACAAAGTTAAAAACAATAGAAGATAATGTGAATGAAAAATGGGAGAAAAAAAGAGCAGAATTTTAATCTAAGAATGAACCTTCTAGATATTTTGAGGGACTAGTTCAGTGATGGCGAACCTTTTAGAGCTTTCAATGGCACAAATATCCCACGAAGGGTGAAAAGACTGGTCCAGTGGTGGGGAACCTAGAATTCTGATCGGCTCTCTTTTTTCTCCCGCTTTCCATTCACACTATCTTCTACACCATTTCTAGATGATTTTCAGAGGAAAACTTCAGATTTTTGCAAGCCTGGGGTAAAATGAATAGATTCTAGCAACAAGATCATAAATGATCTCTTTTTGTCTATATTAGGGCCGGAAGCATACACACAAACTGGGGGTGTGACAATACCTTTTTAGAACAAGCTATCCAGAAATAGAGCCAACCCAACAGATCAAAGTACCCATATCCAAATATCCCTGTATATAGCCCATTGGCTATTTAATTCAATATATTCCCTTATTAATATTTCACAAAGCATTTCGAACACAAATGCTTCTTTTGGTGTGACTGTACAACAAGGGCAAAGTGATTCATTTTGTACAGTATGTATTTCTTTTGGCTCTTGTGGCTTCCTTGATATCAAACAGAATTTTTTTTTCTTATTTGTATAAAGTTAGGGGATGAAAGGTCTTTCAATAACAACTCAAATGTCAGAGCTAGAAAGAACTCAGATACATCAAGTGAGCGGCCTATTTACCATGTCAAACAATGAATTTGTCATTTGTGCCAAGAGGAATTTAAGTCTCTGGTGTTAAAAATACTTTGCTCTGCAAGAGTCAAGATAAAAACTGAACTAATTTAATTTTTCTTTCATGAATATTGTAGTTCCTATGTGTCTCCTTTAAGAACATCTAGATTCTGACGTACATTTTCTTATTAAAGTCACATTAATTTGAATATTCAGATTTTGAAGATTAAATGTATATGTCATTTAAATGTCTTCCTTGTCATAATCACATCTTCAGTACAAATAGAAATGCTCATGGTTTAATGTCATCTGTCATGTTAGTGAAGATTTCTTTTTCAAAATGTAAAAAATTAAGTTTGTACATAGGAATTACCAAAGTGAAGGTTCCTTTAAAGGAAAATTTTTCTGATGTAAATGAATCAAACTTATAGAACTGCATAATTGTGACTAGTTTTTTTTAACTTTAAAGAGAAAAAACAATAAAAATGAGACAAAATTTCAAAACAAGACAGTAGGATAATAACAACAGTAAATACATTGTACATTGCTATCTTCAAAGTAGTTGCTCAGATTGCAGGAATAGGCATGAAGAATTGATCAACCAATATAAGCATGAACTTTTCTTTTCAATGAGCTAATAGAATTTAGTAGTATAACTATCTTACCTAACATATATCTATATATACTTTTCCCTGCTTCTTTTCTCCTTTCCCCTATCCTAGTTTCCTTGTGGACAGTTTCTTCCCATTTCAAATTATCTATTGAGCACTATGGATCTTATTCATCCTTTCAGCTACTTACACTAGGGAGACAATATGATGCTAACACAAGCAAGGCTAACTTATTAACTTATGACTATTGTCTCAAGTTGCATCCATTTACCTATAAAAGTCTCAAGATTAAACTTCTTTGTAGATGAATAGTAATTCACTGCATAAAGATATCACATTTTTATTCATTCTCAGTTGATGGGCACTTGGGTTGCTTCAAAAATGTACCTATTACAAATTGTGCTGCTATAAACACAGGTGCATATATACTGCTGTGCTATGATGATTATTCTAGGAAAACATCCAGGTGGGGAATATCTGGGACCTCTAATCTTAGTTTTTTGAGGAATCACTATACTGATTTCCATAGTGATGTACCAGTCTACATTCCCACCATTTTTCTCCACAGCCCTTCCAGTATTTATTATTGGTTGGTTTCTTGATGATAGCCATTCCTTCTAGAGTGAGATGGAATCTCACTGCTGTTTTAATTTGCATATCTTGAATGATCAATGATGTTGAACATTTTTTCATATGTTTATTCGCCATTTGTGTTTCTTCATCTGAGAAGTGTGCATTCATCTCAGTGCCCATTTCTGGATTGGGTCTTTAAATTTGGGGGTTCTGAGTTTGTTCAGTTCTTTATAGGTTTTAGATAGAAGTCCTCTGTCTGAGGGAAAATTCAATTAAGATTTTTCCCACTCTATGGGTTGTGTTTTCACTCTGTTGGTGATTTCTTTGGATGTGCAAAAGCTTTTGTAAAAATGATAACCCATTCAGTGATTCTTCAAAGTATTTCTTGTGCAGTTTGTTTCAATTTTTAGATCTTTGATCCATTTTGACTTTGGGTTAGTGTTAGTGCATCACAATAGACACAGGTCTAATTTGAGTCATGAATATTGTAGAGAGCACTTTTTCAACACTATTTATTAAAGAGGTTGTCTTTCTTCTAGTGAACATGTTTGGTCCTTTTCTCAACGATAAGGTAGCTGAATGTGTTTGGAGTTGTGTCTACATCTTCTAATGTGTTCCACTAATCTTCAGGTTTGGGTTTTTTTGGTTTTTTTTTTTTGTTGTTGTTCATTTGTTTGTTTGCTTTTTGCCAGTAACATGCTGATTTTATCATAGTAGCTTTATAGAATAATTGCAAGTTAGGGACTGTGATGCCTTCTACCTTGCCTTTGTTGCCCACGGTTTCCTTTGCCATTCTAGGTCTCTTCCATTTCCAAATGAATTTCAGGAATATTTGCTCTAGTTCTATGAGGTATGCTAATGATGTTTTGATTAGGATCACATTAAATCTGCATAACAATTGTGGGATTATGGCCATTTCCACTATGTTGGTTTTTCCTGTCCAGAAGCATGGGATATCTTTCCATTTTCTTTCTTCCTTTATTTATTTATTTATTTATTTTTTGTACCAGGGATTGAACTCATGACCTCGCACCTGCCAGGCAGGCACTAATGCTGCTTAGCTAAATCTGCTGACTTCTGTCCATTTCTGATATCATCTTCAATTTCTTTTTTCAAGGTACTATAATTTTCAATATATAGATCTTTGATTTCCTTTATAAGATTGATCGCTAAGTATTTCTTTTTTTTTTTTTTTTTTTTTTTTTTTTTTTTTTTTTTTTTTTTTTTTTTTTTTTTTTTTTTTTTTTTTTTTTTTTTTTTTTTTTTTTTTGGTCAAAGGTGCGGTTTCCCGAATTTCTATGTGTAAGATTGTCGTTTGTGTGCAGGAATGCTACTGATTTTTGAGTGTTGACTTTGTATCCAGTTACACTACTGAATTTGGTCATTATATCTAGAAATCTTTGGTCAAAGTTTTTTTGGTATCTTCTACATAGACTATCATGTCATCTGTGAACAATGATAAATTAAAATCTTCCTTTCATACTGTTACTCCTTTCATTTCTCTCTCTTGTCTAATTGTTCTGACTAGTGTTTCCAGAACTATATTGATAAGAGTAGTGATAGTGGACATCCTTGTCATGTTCCTGACTTTAGTGAAAGCTTTCAGTTTTTGGACCCATTTAGTGTGATGTTGACTATTGATTTGTCATAGATGGCTTTTATCAGGCAAAGACCATCTATTCCTTTTTTCTGTAGGATATTATCATGAATGAGCATTGGACTTTATCAAAAGTTTTTTTTAATATATTTATATGATCATGTGATTTTTGTCTTTGGCTCTGTTGTTATGGTTTGGTGTAATACATTTACTGATTTGTACATGTTGAACTATTTCTGCATTCCCAGGATGAATTCTAGTTGGTCATGGTGTGTTATCTTCGGGATGACTTGCTGCATTCTGTTTGCCAGTATCTTGTTGAGGACTTTTGCGTCTATGTTTCTTAGGGAGGTTGACCTGTAGTGCTCTTTTTTGTCTGGGTCTTTCTCTGGTTTTGGTATCAGTGTAATGCTTCTAGGAATGAATTAGGGAGAACTGCTTCCCTTTCAATTTCATTAAAGAGTTTGAGGAATATTGGCATTAAATCTCTAACTTTCTTGTGGAATTCAGCAGTGAAACCATAAGAACCTGGGCTTTTCTTTGTTGGTAAGTTTTTAATTACATTTTTAATTTCACTAACTGATATTGGATTATTCAAAATTTTAATATCTTCTTGATTCAGCTTTGGTAATTCATACATACCTAGGAATCTGTCCATTTCTTCTGCTTTCCTTCCTATGTGAGTAAAGATTTTCAAAGTAGGTATTGATGATCCTCTGAGTTTCCATAGCATCTGTAGTGATTTCACATTTTCATTCCTCATTGCATAAATTTGAGTCTTTTCTTTCCTTTGATTGATACGATTGGCTAGGGGTTTATCAATATTATTTACTCTTTCAAAGAACAACTCTTTGATTCATTAATTCTTGGTATTATTTTCTTAGTCTCACTTGCATTAACTTTTGCCCTGATCTTTATAATTTCCTCCCTTGTATGGGTGTGGGTTTGACTTGCTCTTCTTTTTCTAGAAGCTTGAAGTATAACATTAGGTTGCTATTTGTGCTCATTCTGTTTTCCTGATATGGGAATTCACCACTATAAATTTTCCTCTTAAGACTGCTTTCATTGCACCCCATAGATTCTGATATGTTACATCCATATTTTCATTTAATTATAGATATTCTTTAATTTCTTCTTTAATTTCATCTGTTATTTATTGTTTGTTCAAGAGGGTTTAATGTCCAGGTGTTTGTGGAATTTTTGTGATTTCTTTTGCAGGTCAGATAATGCATGGGATAATTCCTTTGCATTTACTTAAGCATGTTCTATGGGATAGTTTATGGTCTATATTAGAGGACATTTGATGTGTATCTGAGGAGAATGTATATCTTGATGTTGCTGGGTGGAACACTCTGTAAATGTCTACTAGGTCTATTTGTTCACAGCTTTCAGTTCTGATAATTCTTTGCTGATTTTTTGTCTGGTTGACCTATCTATTTGTGACAATTGGGTATTAAGGTCTCCCATTACAATTTTGTTGTTGCTTATTTGATTTTTCATGTCTATTTGTATTTGCCTTACATAGTTGGGTGCTTCTGTATTTGGTGCATATATATTTATGATTGCTATCTCTTCCTCTTGAATTTTTCCTCTAAAGAGTGTGTGTGACCTTATCTCTTTTGATCATTCTTGGTTCGAAGTTCACATTGTCTGCAAACAGAATATCTACACCTTTTTTTTTCTGGGTTCCTGTTTCATGGAGTAGTGTTTCTATCCTTTGACTTTAAATCTATGAATTTCTTTTTGAGTTAAATGTGTTTCTTGTATACAGTGTATTTTTGGATCTTGTTTCTTTACCCAATCTGCCAGTCTTTACATTTGATTGATAAATTGAGGGCATTTACACTGATGAATATAGTTGATATATATTGGCTTATCTTCGTCATGTTATTTTCCCATTGATGGTTCCTTGCTTTTTCCTTGTGTTTAATTGCTTATCCTGCTTGGTGGTTTCTTTCTGTTTTTGTTCTTTGAATTGTGTTCATTTTTGTCTCTGTCTAGAATATATTTCACTACTATTTGTCAAATTGATTTAGTAGTCATAAATTCTTTCAGTTGTTCTTTGTCATAGATATATCTTATTTCTCCATAAATTTTGAAAGATAGTTTTGCAGGGTACATCACTCTGGGTTGGAAGTTGTTTTCTTTCAGGACTTGAAATATTTCATGCTAATCTTTTCTTTACTTGAGGGTTTATGTTGAGAAGTCAGCCATGATTCTAATGGGCTTTCCTTTATAGGTGATCTGTTTCTTTCCTCAAACAGTTTTTAGTATTCTGCTTTTGTGCTGAATTTCTGGGATTTTTTTTTATTATACAACTGGGTATAGATTTATTTTGCCCATTGAAAGTTGGAGTTGACTTATCTGTGTGTCAGATTCTGCTCCCATGCTTAGGAAATTTTCTGCTATTACTTCTGCAAATAGTCTTTTTAGGTCATTTGTGTTGATGTCTAGTTTTTCACTGACATTTACTGGTCTTATATTGTTTCTCTTTGCATCATCTTGAGCTGTTGAATCGTTATTTCCTGATTCATTTTTATTTTTAAGAGATTTTTCCTTTCATGATCACCAGCTGTGATTGAGTCTTCAAGGTGGAAAGTCTACCTTTGATTTTGTTCAAGCAGTTTTGCCACCTTTCAATGGAATCTGTTTTAATCTACTTCATGCATTTGATTTGTTTCCTATATTGTTCATTCAATGTTTCAATTATGCTCCTTTATTTTTTTATCTATATCTACACTAGATTTGCTCTGCAATTCCTTTGTTATGGTTGTCATTTCTTTTCTTACCTGAGGGATTATTTCTGATCTGATTTCCTCTATAGCCACCTGGATTTGTCTCTTTACTTTGGTTGGTATCAATACAGAAAATTCAGGCATGTATCCTCCATTTTCCTCTGTCTCTTCTCTTGGACTTGTTCTGGGTGGGCTGGAGGTCTGAGATTGCATTTTGCTTCTGCATCTTGTTAACATCTATTTCAAAAATTTATCTTATTTTATTTTCTGTGTTGATCCTTGTAAGTTCTTGTAGTAAATAGCTATATCACTGATATCAAGGCCTCTCTAGGAAGATTCTGTTATTCAGAGGTGTGTTCTGTATGTAGTAGGTTCTTGGTTTGTGACCTTCCCAATTAATAAAGAGTGGTATCTATTTGGTATCTATTTGGTTCAGTCCCTAGTTCTTTGGTGTTTGGCTGTAGTGAAGTTATTACCCCAGAACTTCTCAGTATTGTTACAGAAGGGAGAACAACTGAATACAACAGATGTGAGATCCTAGCTAAAGTAAAATAATTAGCAATAACAATAGCATCAAGCACAGTTTAAAAACTGACAGACTCTGGTAACTACTAATTTTGTACCTTAAGCCACATGAACAAAATTTACAGTTATTTAACAGAACCAATCATCCATTAGGGGCTTGTATGCAAAATGTTTCCCCTTGGTAGCATGGTTTTACCCTGTGGTGGGGAAATTTTGAAGAGTGGTGGAAAAAACAAAGATAACTGAAAAGGAAGTAGAAACAAGGCTGGAGGACAGAGGATAATCATTCAAGTTTGGGAGACTAGAGAAGAGGAGAGAAAAGAAAAAATGACAGAGTAGGCAAGAGATTGTCAGAACTATTCTCTGGGTTTGGGGGATAGCATTAGCTTTCTGTGTCTGGAATTTTCCTCAGTCATTTAGAAAAGAGAAAAAAAAAGAAAAGAAAAAAGGAAAAGGGAAAGGGAAAGAAAGAAAGAGAAATACAAAAGTAAAAATTAAATTAAACCAAGAAAATTGGTTACCCCATCCATCTGCTTCTATTCTGTGTGTCTTTGTCCCCAAGCACAACACTGGTTCACCTAACTTACCACCTGTTGGCTCATATTGTTAATGTTGCTTCAGACTTTTCCACCCTGCTAGTCCCTCCTGTTCATTGTGCGTACCCTAGTAAGGGTCCTACTCTGTGACTCGCATTCCCCTGGTCACCTGGTTCCTCTGATTCAGGGGTGAGGAGGAGCCAGTCATCTTAATTTCTTGACTGAACAGGTTGCCAGGTCCATGATGCATGGGGGAAGATCTAGGTACCTGAATTCCTCCTGCTAGCAGGTTGCCATTTCTACAATCTGACTAGGTATTTTAAAAATCAATTACATGTAATTTCACACAATGTCTTAAATTATGAAATAAGTTAAAAAGTTGACTTACTATTTTTAACCAAACACTGCTCAACTGAATCATGTATTTTACATTATTGAAAGTGAATTTAGAAAACACAAGTATCATTTGGGGGTAGGTAAATATATATCATAAAGTTACACCAATATCTTCTCTGGAGGCAATTTTGCCTGTTTTGTCATTGCAGGACAGATGCAAATACCTGGAAGCTTTTTAAATCAGCTCAGTTATGATGGAAGGAGGGAGGAAATCAGCAGTGAGGGAGGGAGGAGGAAGAAGAGAAAGAGAGAGAGGGAGAGAGAGAGAGAGAGAGAGAGAGAGAGAGAGAGAGAGAGAGACTGATTCCTAGAAGACAGACACAGTGCTAGGGATATCTGCAATATACTAGAATGCCCCCACAATGAAGAATTGGCCAATCCACAATTTCAATGGTACCAATGATACAGGGGAAAGAAACTCCCAACCTACTAGATGTCTGGTATGAGTTCTTGTTCTCTAAAATCAAAGAATGAATTTTAGGAACAACAGAAGTAAAAAGCAGAATAAATTTATTGAGGGAAAGAAAGCTTCTGTCTGAGAGAGAGAGACAGAAAGGGTCTCAAGTGGGTTGCCAAGAACTCTGTCTTTTAGGGCTTTTATAGAGCAAAACCCCAAGGTGAGGCAGGTCCAAGGTAGGGAAAACATGGGAACTTGTAAGATGAGTATGAGGTGGGACAGAACTATGGCAAACTAATATGATTAATTGCTCAGGTAAAATTTATTAAATCAGGAACAAATGGGGAAGCAAGTTACATAGCAAGTGGGCATGCCTGAAGAGCAATGACTCTTTCTGTTGGGGGTTGGGATGGTGACTATTGGCTTCCTCAGGGTGCTAGAGACCTATTTAGAATATCAATTCCTGATGCTTATCCTTAGAGAGTATGGGTACATTTGATTTATCTTTTGTTTTGAGGTCTGGCTCACTGCAGAGGTGTCTTTCTCCCATACAATTGCAAGGTATTTCATCTTCTGCACTGGTTCCTTCAAAGACCCAGTCCTATCTGACTGCCTATAAAATTTCTGTCTAACTCAGTTGTCTGTCACACCAAGACTGAGAAATACTAAATTAGAAAAAAGAGACTTTCTTATAAATATAAGGCTTTTGCTGAAGTACCTTATCGGAATTTGTATTCACAAAACCAGATGATTTCAAATTCATGAAGTGAAGAAAAAGATATCAAGGTTGAAATCATACAATGGAAATTGTGAGAATAAATAAAAGTCACTTGAGAATCACATTCACCAACTTTCTAACTTCACAGCAAACCTGAAATATAAAAAAGCTTCCTCATCATCATCACCATCTTTGCCATTCTCATATAATGGTTGAGGAAACTTAGCTCAATACAGTCAAAGAAACTTCCCCCAAATCACTCAGAAAAGGCACAGTGAAGATACAAACCTAAATTTCTGACCTTAAGATCCAGTCACTTTTCTCACTACGTCCTGAATATTTCTACTGTACCACTCACGATCCATAAAATTCTCATATTTCTATTGTAGAACTCATGATCTATAAAATTCTACTCCAAATACTTTTACAAGGTGTTCCTAATATCACAAGATGGCAAAAAAGTCCTTTCAGCAGACCTAGGGCATCATCAGAATGACATAACTCCTGCAATTGCCATCAAAATGATAAAACTATCACTGTCACTGGTTGAAAAGGTATTTCTATATATTTATATTTATGAACGTTACCTTGAGCTTGTTGGAAAAGGGTTGTTGGAAAAATAGGGCAAAGACTATATTTGGCATCCATAGACTTTGGAAAATCACATAAAATGTACTAAGGTAAGAAGTTCTTTACAGACCTGGAACTTTCTTTGACTTATTGTGTAGCTTTGAAAAGTAATTTAAACTTTCTATATCTTAACTTCTTCACTGATAAGCTGAAAAAAAATGCTACCACTTACTTGGGTTGTAGAGATGAATGAGACAAATTTACACAAATACATCTTGAAAAGAAAAACTAATAACCAGATACATAATGTTATTACTCATTCTTTACCCTTAAGCTTTTATTATTGATGTTTTCTATTCTACTTTGGGCAGCAAGTTCCCTAAAATATGTGTTTAACTTACTGATAAAGGATGATATATTTTTCAAATTCAAATGTTTTGCCAGATTCAGATAGGCTTGCCAAAAGTGATGTTGGTTTTAAACTCTCTTGTAAAATACTGACTGTGAGAAACTAGCAAGTTCCTTGAGAAAAATACCTTCAAATCAATAAAAGAGTGGTATTTATTTTGACATCTCATCAGAAAACCCTTTCCATTGAATCTTGCTTATTTCATTTATAGCACACATTCTTTGTTTTCCAGCTAACAGAATCTTCATTTTGAGTGACAATCCACTCAGCTCCAAGAGGTGAACTAAATTTCATCTAGGTCATCATAACAATCCTATTTCCCTTAATCAATAATATATGACCTAGTCTTGATCAATGAACATAAGTAAAAGTATACTGGAAGAAGGCAGTAACTGTGCCTCTTGTCCTGTATTATGAGGGGTTGAAGAAAGGAGAGGGGATTGAGAAAAAGAAAAGGAATCAATATATATCACGTACAGATATAAATTCTCTATGATGAATATGATCATTATGTATACCTAAAATGTACCAATAAACTTAATTTTAAAAAACAAATAAAACTAGATACAAATGTTAGGAAACACCTCTGTTTCTTTCAGTAATAACTTACTTTGGATAATACAAGTAATGAGGTGATATCTGACACTCTAGTGGCCACCTATCAACAATGAAGAAAAAAGTTTGAGATCCAAAGCTAACATCGCGAGAATGGAAAAATGGGATAATGGAAATAATGAGTCCCAAATGAGTCCTTAAATAAATAATAAATATTTCATGTTCTAAGCCAGTCTTTGTCAGACTTTCAGTAACTTATATTTAAAAGTACCTATTACTATGTACATAACCAGCTCTACTTGTGCCTTCTTAGATTCATTGGGCTGTTTTCATATAAATTTAGCAAGTTTTTATTTATTTTATAAAACACGTCAACCTTACCAAAAGTAGAAAGAAGACCAAGGGCATGAGCCATTATAAAGGTAACAACCATTCCTACCACATGGATATGGAATAATATGGTTCTGCTTTTCTAACCTCAGCACTATACAAGAGTTCATTCCTCTTTCTTATCTATCTGGTCAGCTTTCTTTCCTTATCTATCTAGTCAACTTTTACTGATTCCTAATTCCCAGATAAAGATTTATTTCTGTGAAACCTTCTTCTAAGTAGAGTTAGGTAATTCCTCTGGTGTTTATATATATATATAATGCAGAATTTTTC
Organism: Dasyprocta punctata; assembly: GCA_004363535.1. Taxonomy (NCBI): domain Eukaryota; kingdom Metazoa; phylum Chordata; class Mammalia; order Rodentia; family Dasyproctidae; genus Dasyprocta; species Dasyprocta punctata. The sequence goes on from RJWM01006577.1 coordinate 58,644, forward strand.
TTTTGGTAGCAAGAGGCAAAAAATAGCCTCATACATCATTCAAAGTGATAAATGGGGGGTTTGAAATCTGCACAATCTAAGGAAACAACTCACTTTACTAACTCAGTGAAGCTGTCAGGATTCAGTCTTAGTCCTCTCACCTTTCTTGTGTTGGTTCATTTTTAAGCAGGCTGTTCTTTCACATACAAACCTAGATTTAGGAAGCTAAGACTAGATCATCCTATCAAAAATCTCAGTGGAAAAGTAATTGCAACTATTTGCAATTTCAATAAAAGTCCTGGGACTTACTTTCATTGTGCTGCCTGGGGTCATGTGCTCATGATAATGGCGAGGGATATGGAATTCACTGACTAGTTTAGTACTGCAGTTGAGCAGAAGGTGGTCAGTCATAAGTTTTATGGGTTGAAAAAAAAGGGAAACAGTAAATATGCCAGAGTCTCTACAAATGAGAGAATAGATGAAGACAGGGATAAACTGTATCTACCACATACACCTAAAACCTAACGTATGCTGCCACTGTATTACACTGTGTTCATTAACTCAAAACAGTGTTGGTTGTTTATATACACAAATAACATTCTTTTTTGCTTCTGTCTCCACTAAGCTATTATTCTTAATGGCAAAAACAATGTCTAATTCCCTGGTAGCATAAAACATATCTAGCTGTTAATGCTTCTGGGTCTTTGTCACCTCAAACCAAATTATGAAATCTTCAAAAGTTGGAATCTTACCTTACTCCTCCTTTCTTTCTCAAAATCTAGTGTAATGCTGCTTAGTATACAGTATTATCTCACAAAATCTTTATTGAATGAACATATTAATGCGCAAGTATTCTTGGCAGAAATTTGAGGCATAGCTAATAGAAAGTGTACCTGCCAGGTTAATCTCTAATGTTCAATATGCATTTTACAACTTTTATAGACTGCCAGAAAAAAACAGAGATTCTGAACATTATAAAACCAAAAGACAAGTCACTGTTTGGAGTGGCCTCCCACATAAAGAGGAGAGAGAAGAAGCAGAGTGGAGATATCACACACATAAAGTTGTGCTCTTCCTGACTTTAGCACATTTAAACAAAGGAAACATTTCAAACATAGGTGGTAATGAGAAAGGAAGGTGTGCTTAAAAAAAGGATGTTGGAGTCATTCATCAACAACAAAGATCTTGATTCTCTAGAGAACGCAGGTCACAGGTTGAACAAAAATAGAAACCTAAGCTCCTTGGACTTAGCCAGAGGCAAGCAGCCAAAATACTAACATAAAAATCACACTCACTAACTTAAGTAAGCAGCAGGCAATAACATCATTTAGACCTGACTCCAGGCCAACCACAGGTTCCCAGGCCAACCTCAGTGAAGAAATATCCTTAGAGGCTAAAACATCAGTCAGGGAGAAATAAATAGCTAATCAATTCTGTGTTGAGAGAGCAAAGGAAATCCTGGAATCAAGATTTGCTGTCCAAAAAAACATGCAAAGTAAGAGTAAAGAATAGACATGTCAAAGACAAGATTTCAAAAACATTGAGAAAAGACCAATACAGAAAAAATGAGTTTGAAAGTATTTTTAAAGTAATTATTTAAGCCTGTTGTCTTGTATTTGCATACTCACATGCTTTTTTGCATATTTTAACAGCTATTTGTCTAGTGAGAGGTTTTGTTTTATTTAGTCTTCTACAAATGTAGAGTAGCATGGAGTTGGAATATTTGCATTCATTTAAATGCTTTAAAATTTTTAAAAATTGAGAAATCAAACTATTGTCTGACTTAAAGACTAAGAAATTAGATTATACTATTTTGTGTGTTTTCTCTCTTTTGTTTATTAAAAAGAAGTTATGAACAATAAAAGATAAAAGATAAGAATTAATGGTGACTGAACCATGCTGCTAAAAACAAAATGATGAAAAACATTATGCATTCCCTTTTACTAATTTTATATTCAAAGCCTAGAATCCCACACAAATTTTTGCTTGTGGACTATGACTTTCATGGTGGGCTGACACTTAATTTATGACATTAGTTTCTTTTTCAACTTTACCTGAAGTTTTTAATGCACATTAATCATTAAAATAATTTCTGCAAAGTGATAACTGCTACAAATGGACAAGGACAAAGTTCCATGGGGCACAGAGATTAAAGTACCAGGATCTACAGAAGAAAAAAAAGTTTCCATGAAGAACTCCCAAAGGATTAGTAAGCTAATTAGTAAACTCAGCAGGTAGGTCAGGGGTCTGGGCTAGGATTTTCACAAGAAGATGGTATCATGTGCAAAGCAGGCAGGAAAGGCAGAAGAGCACAGATTGCAAGTAGCACTTTCCGGCTTACAATGGTCAGAGCAAGCTACTACCATGGAAGGCATTTTCCCAGGAATGTCAGATGTGCCTTTCTGGGGAAAGGGTTTATTGATATGAAAAAGAGCGCACATGGAAAAAAAGAACTACTGGGATATGTTTGATTGTGAGGCTGTACTGTGACTTTGGGTGGATTTAGCAAAAAAAAAAAAAAAAAAAAAAAAAAATTAAAAAAGAAAAGAAATTGTTCTTAAAGAAGAAACCTCTGGAACTGTAAACTAACTTGTCCTGAATCTTCTCTAAGCTTCTGTACTTCTTGATAATTAGACATGTCTTATAACCTATTTTAAGCTACTTTGAATTTTATTTGTTTCTTCATAAAAGCATCTTAACTGACACAAATGCCAAAGTCACCACTAAATGAACTCAACTTCAACTCCGAAGTACACTTGAGTTTTCTCATTTTAAGCATACTTAATAATTCTGATGCTTGCAGCATTATTGCAAAAAGAAATGACATGTTATACATAAAGTCACCACGTATGGTAAAGGAAAATCCAGATCTCTCCTTAGGGGCCAGAGAAGTAACAGAAATAAACTGTTCAAGATAATTTGCACTAATCTTTTATTCTGACCAAGCATAATAACTGCCCAGCTACATTGCCTTTTAACAAACTGTAATAGCTAACAAACAGTGAAAACCCTGGGTCCTGTTTACTAATTTATTTTTACAACAACGAAAGTTTCTATTACTGGCAATTATTATTAAATACTCTCTTTTCTCTAAAATAGTATTGAATGCTCTAACCCATTGCATTAGACATCCAACTCTTCAAAATTTAAATATATATTGGAAGAAACAAGATGCATGGCAAATGCTTAACTGTGGCAATTTAGTTTGTATTATTTTTATTAATACTTGTGTTTATTAATACATGTGTGCAGTGCTTAACATTTACAATTCTGTGTGGAGTTGGTACAAATACATAACACATCTCAATTCCTTTTCACTCTCTCACCACCCTCCAACTCTTCATCCCTTTCCTCATTAAGCACAGTCTATCTCCCTATATACTATTATCTTTTTTTTTGAAAAAGAATAAAACAAAATCTCATTTAAAAAATAGGAGAATAACAATAGTGAATACATTAAGTAGAGTTATCTTTAAACTGTTGATCAGAGTACAAGATGTGGGCATAAAAATTCTCCAAATGCTATTCACACAAATCTTTCTTTTCAATAAAACAAGAGAAAATAGTGGCAAAATTACCTTGTTTTTTTCTTCTTTTCCCTTCCTTCCTTTGCCCTTTCCCTCATCTTATTTACCTTTTCATTTTGAACAATGTCTTCCCATTTCACATTATCTATTGGACATTTTGGACCATATTTACACTTTCAGTTTCTCACATCAGGGAGACAATGCAATGTTTATTAATGTGAGTCTGATTTATTTCACTCATGAGTATGGTCTTTAGTAGCATCCACTTACCTATAAAAGTCTCGAGTTTATTCTTCTTTATGGCTGAGTAGAATTCCATTGCAGAAAATTTCATGTCTTTTTTATCCATTCCTCAGTTGATGGGCATTTGGGTTATTTCAAGAATGCAGCTATTACAAATTGTGCTGCTATAAACATGGGTGTACATATATCACTATGGTGGGACGTTTTTCATTCTTCTGAGAAAATATCTCAAAGAGGAATAGTTGGTTGAATGGGACTTTTAATCCTTGCTTTTTGAGGAAGCTCCATAGTGATTCATGCAGTGGTTGCACCAGTCTGCGTGCCCACCAACAGTGGAGAAGTGTTCCTTTCTCCCCACAGCCCCTACAGCATTTGTTATTGGTTCATTTTTTTGATGATAGCCACTCTTTCTGGAGTGAGATGAAATCTCAGTGTTGTTTTAATTTGCATTTCTTGAATGACCAGTGATGCTGAACATTTTTATCATATATTTACTTGCCATATGTTATTTCTTCATCTGAGAAGTGCGTATTCATCTCAGATGCCGTTTTGAACTGGGTCTTTGAATTTGGAGGTCTTTTTTCAATTCTGTAGGTGTTCTAGATATAAGTCTTTTCAATGTATGGATCTTTTACTTTCTTTATTAGATTGATTCCCAAGTATTTCATTATTTTGGATGCTATTGTGAAGGGTGTGGTTTTCATAATTTCTCTCTCAGTAAATTGGCTTTTTGTTTACAAGAATGCTATTGATTTTTTTAGTGTTGACTTTGTGTCCAGCTATATGACTGAAGTTGATTATTAAATCTCCAAGTCTTTCAGTGAAGTTTTTGGTCTTCTGAGTAGAGTATCATGTCATTCACAAGAACAACAATTTAACTTCTTCTTTTCATATCCTTATTCCTTTTATTACTTTCTCTCGTCTAATTGCTCTGGCTAATGTTTCTAGAACTATATTAACAAGGAGTAGTAACAGGGAACATCTTTGTCTTGGTCCTAATTTTAGAATGAAAGCTTTCAATGTTTGCTCATTTAGTATGATGTTGGCTGTTTATCAGATTGACATAAAGAATTTCTATTCCAATTTTCTGCAGGCTTTTTATCATGAGTATTGGACTTCGTCAAATGCTTTTTCTGCATCTAGTTAGATGATCATGCGATTTTTGTCCTTTTCTCTGTTGAACTGGTACGTTTATTGATTTGCATACGTTAAACCAACCCTCCACACCTGGAATGTATCTTCCTTGGTCATGATGTATAAACTTCTTGATGATGTGCTGCATTGTTTGCCAGGATCTTACTGAGAATTTTTGCACTTATGTGCATTATGGAGATTAGCCCATAGCTCTCTTTTTTGGTTGGATCCTTCCCTGGATTTTGTGCCAGAGTTATACTTGCCTCCAGGAATGAGTTAAGGAGTATTGATTCCCTTTCTGTTTCATGAAAGAGTTTGAGGAATAATGGCAATAGATCTTCTCTAAATTTCTTGTAGAACTCAGCTGTGTGTCCATCAGGACCTAGGCTTTTCTTTGTTGGTAGCTTTATAATTACATTTTGAATTTTATTGACTGATATTGGATTATTTAGAATTTTTATATTTTCTTGATTCAACTTTGGTAGTTCATGTGTATCTAGGAAGCTGTCTCTGTCCATTTCATCAGTTTTCCATTTTATTAGTACAAAGTTTCTCAAAGTAGGTATTGGTGATCTTCTGGATTTCTTCAGGATTTGTTATGATTTCACCCCTCTCATTCCTAATTGCATAAATTTGAGTCTTTTCTCTCCTTTTTTTGATAAGTTTGTCTAAGTGTTTATAAATTTTATTTAACCTTTCAAAGAATCAACTCTTTGATCGATTATTTGGATTGTTTTCTTACTCTCAATTGCATTCATTTCTGCTCTGATCATTATAATTTATTCCCTTATATGAACTTTAGGCTTCACTTTTTCTTCATTTTTAGAAGTTTGAGATTCAACATGACATCGTTTGTTTGAGCTCATTCTGTTTTCTTGATGTGGGAATTCACCACTATAAATTTCCCTCTTATAACTACTTCCATTGCATCCTATAAGTTCTCATATGTTGTATCAGCATTATCATTTAGTTGTAGATACTGTTTAATGTGTTCTTTAATTTCATCTGTGCTCACTTGTTATTCAGTAGGGTGTTATTTTCCATGTATTTATGCAATTTTTGTGCAGTTTTTTTGCCATTGATTTCCAATTTCATTGCACTACAGTCAGATAATATGCATGGGATAATTTCAGTTCCTTTGCATTTATTTGCACAAATTTTATGGGCTATTGCATGATCTATTTTGGAGAGCATCACATGTACAGCTGAGAAGAATGTGTACTCTGATGTGGGTTGGAACACTCTGTAGGCGTCTATTAAGTCCATTTGTTCACAGTTTGGTTCAGTTCTGATCTTTATTGATTTTTGGTCTAGTTGATCTATCTGTTTTGACAATGGGGTGTGAAGGTCCCCCATAACAATTGTGTTGTAGTTTATTTGACTTTTCATGCCCATTAATATTTGTTTTATAGGGCCAGGGACTTAGTTCAGTGGCATAAGCACCTGCCTGGCAGGCACGAGGTTGTGAGTTCAATCCCTGTCACCAAAAAAAAAAGGAGAGAAATATTTGTTTTATATACTTGGGTGGTACTACATTTGGTGCATATATATTTACATTTGTAATCCCTTCTTCTTGGAGTTTTCTCTTACCAAGATTATAGTGACCTTCTTTATTTTTTATCTGTCTTGGCTTGAAGTTCACGTTGTTGGCAAATAGAATAGCCACCCATATTTTCTGGATTCCTGTCACATGGAATATTGTTTTGTATTCTTTTAACTTTCAGTCTATGAATTTCTTTTTCAGTTGTGTGTTTCTTGAATGCAGCATACTGTTTGATCTTTCTTCTTGATCCATTCTGCCAGTCTACTTCTTTTGATTGGTGAGTTGAGACCATTTACATTTTTGGTCATAACTGACATGTGTTGATTTATCCTTGTCATATTATCTGCTGCTGGTTCCTTGTCTTTCCCATCTGTTTAATTATTTGCCATGCCTGTTGACTTATTCCTATTGGCTTCTTGGATTTTTGCACATTGTTATCTCTTTCTACAATGTCTTTCAGAACACATTGCAGAGCTGGTTTGGTGGTTATCAATATCTTCAGGTGTTCTTTGTCATGGAAGTATCTTATTTCTCCATTAATTATGAAAGACAATTTTGAAAGGTACATCAATCTGGGTTGGGAAATATTTTCTTTCAGAACTTGGAATACTTCACTCCAAGATCTTGACTTAAGGATTTGTGTTGAGAAGTCTGCTATAAATCTGATGGTCTTTCCTTTATAGGTGATTTGCTTCTTTTCTCTAATGACTTTTAATTTTGTTCCTGTGCTAAATTTCTGGAATCTTATAAATTTCTGGAATCTAATAAACCTTAGTGTAGATTTATTTTGGTCTTAATTGGTGTTCTATATGCCTCACTTATTTTATGTCAAATTCTTTTTCCATACTTGAGAAGTTTTCTGTCATTTCTATGGAAAATTTATGTCCTTTGTGCTGGCTCCTGGTTTTTTTTTATTGTACAGTCAGTCTTATATTATTCTTATTTGTATCATCCTGCAGCTGTTGGATATTTTTTTCATGATCCCTTGTATTTTTAAGAGATCTTTCTTTTCATGATCACAAGCTGTAATCCTGTCTTCTAGATCTGAAATTCTGTATTCATTTTTGTTGAGATGATTTTGTCAACTTTGAAGGGAATTTTTGATTTTCTAGATATCTGTTCTACTCTATCTCATGGATTCCATTTCTTTCCCAAGTTGTGCATTCATACTTTCCATCATTTTATGCTCCTCTGTTATTTCAAATCTATGTCTATTGTAGACTTACTGAGTAAGTCTTTCAACATGGTCATCATTTCTTTTTTTTTTAACCTGGGATATTATTTTTTTATCTGGTTTCCTCTATAGTCTTGTGCACCTTTTTTTGAATGCTGCTATCATTTCAGGTATTTCAGATGGTGGCCTCCATTTTTGTCTACCTTTTTGTCCCCTGCAGTTGTCCTGGGTGGACTGGAGGCCTGGGTTGAATTTTGCTTCTGTGTCTTGTCATTTTCTATATTTTAATTTTATTTTTTCTGTGTTGATGCCTATATGTTTCTGTAGGTAGCTTTATCACTAATACTAAAGCCTCCCTAGGAAATGTCTCTTTTTTGTAGGTGTCTTCTATGTGTAGAAGCTTCTTGATTTTTATGTCTGTCCCAAGATTCTACCTTCCCAGTTTAATAAGGATGACATGTTGCCATCCATTTGACTTAGCCCACAGTCTTTGGAGTTGTACTATGTTGATGGCAATGACCCCAGACAGTCTCAGTATTATTATGGAAGGGAGAACAACTAATTACAACTAGTATGATATCCTGGACAAAGTATTACAATTAGCAATAACAATAGCATCACAAATGACCTAGAATCTTACAAACTGTGGCAACTCTTAATCTGGTATCCTTAACCACCAGAGCAAGATCTATAGTTATACAACAAAACCCAACAAAAATCAAGAACTTGTATGCAGTGAGTTTCTCCCTAGAAGAGTGATTTTATTCTGCATTGGGGAGATTTAAGAGGTATAAGGGACAAAATAGACAGAGAGATGAAGAGAAATACAGTCAAAGCAAGGCTGGATGTCAAAGATAATCACACAAGCTTTGGGAAGCTGGAGAGAAAGAATGATGAAGAAAACAAAAGATTATTGAAATAAAATCAGAAAGGTTAGGGACAATGTTTACTCACATAAAGATATCCTAAGATCAAGAGAGATAGTTGAGGAGAGAGAGAAAGAAGGTGAAAAGAACCGAAATATATGTATAAACCTTAAAAACAAAGAAGAAATGAAAGAAAAGTTAAAAAAAAAAACAGAAACAAAAGAGAAACCACACACAAAGAAAAAAAAATTCCTCTGTGTTCAGTTTTTTTGTGGTAGCAATCGAATCAGCATCTCACCAATAGACTTAGTACTGTATTGGAAGCAGTGCTGATCTTGGCCTCTGGATGAGGGGCCTATGCCCAATATTTAGCCAGTAGCTTTCTAAATTGTTCACCCACCACTCCTTATGCTTTTTGGCTCTTAGTTGCTCTCTTGGTTGCTGTGGCACCCTTCTACAGAGATAGCCCAATGCAGCTCCCAGTCCCATGTACAGTTGGACCCTTCCAGACCTTTGTACAGCCTGTTTCATTCCACACTGCTAGTTCTTCTCCTACTCTGTCCTCCTTGTCCTGTGGTGTACTGGTGGCCTCAAGTTTGTCCTGTGCTGGTTGTCACCAGTCAGAGGGAGTGCTGACTTCCCAGCCCCACAGTGCTTGCACTGTTTTCACAGGACAGAGGAGTGCTTGTTTCCCACTCCTTGTCCCTGCACTGTAGTTTGTAGATTGAAGGGAGCTGCTAACTTCCTGGCCCAAGGGTGCTTGTGTTGCTGGTCACTGGCCAATCGATGGTCACAGGGTAGGGAGGTGCTTGTCCTGGGTAATATGGGATGGTTCAAATTCTTCTCTTGCACCAGCTATAGAGCAGGAAAAGTTCTGTTGTTTCACTAGCAGTCCTCAGTGCTGTGGCCAGTCCCTAACCTTGTTGTCACTAGAGGTTCCAGTTAGCAGTAGTAGACTCAACAGAGAAAGAAAAAAGAAAGAAAGAAAGAAAAAAAACTGGTGGCCCACCAGGGAGTGAGCAGTCACTCGGCCCTGTGTGTGCCAGTGAAATTTGTTGCCAGGTTGCAGTGTCCTCTATTTGTAGGAAAATGAACGGAGCAAGGGGCCTTACATTTTACATCTATGCTGTGTGGATTGAATTTGCCACACCTTTGCTGTCTCTTTGTTTTGTTGTTATTGTTGTTTGTTTGTTTGTTTTGGTGTATGGAACTTCCTGGGAATGGCAAATCCTTCTCTAATTCTGATTCCCCCAGTGGGAAATCCACAGGCAGCCCTGTGAGCTGGCTTATCATTATACAAAGTCCTATGCCTATGTTTCCTTTGATTTGCAAGTCTTATCTCATGTTAATTTTAGTATCAGGATGTATGTCTCTCCCTTTCTTCCAGCTACCTGTGTTTTTAGTTGATCTCCTCTGAGAAACTCCAATGTGAGTCCTACTTTATTCAACCATGTTGAATCTTCTATTATCTTTTTTTTTTTTGCTCTTTATTTTTACTTTGGGTTTCTCACATAAGAGAAACTGCATGATATTTATGCTTCTGTGTCTGATATATTTCACTTAATATCATATTCTGCAGGTGCATCCAATTTTAAAGTATAGAATTATATCTTTGACAACCCTCCTCCCAGTTGAATAGGATCTCTATAACCTTCCCTTGAATTTGAGCAGGATTATTTCTGATTCAACCCATTAAGTATGATGAAAAGGTTGTCTTGTTCCTACCAAGAATAAGCATTAGAAAGACAAAACATTTTTTCTTTATCTTAGCACCATTACTTTCTAGCCATTCATATGGAGTGCTCTTTCATGAAACCCATGCTCTGAGAAGTCTAAATCAAGAGTAGAGTTCCCTAGTATTGTGTAACAGAGATAAGCTATCACTGTCTATTGTGAATATAATAAAATTGTTGTCTTAGGTCACTAAATGTTTTCTACACAACAGGAAATGATGAGAACACAAATTTCATTTGTTGTTCAATTAACCACCATGCTTAGAATTGTAAATCTGTTCATTGATTTAGGTTATTAAGTTTTCTTATTTCACTCTTTAAATCAAAAACTGGCAGTAATTTAGAGATTATTAAGAAATCACTATCTCATTAAACAACTAAGAAATTAAGATATAGGAAAGTGAAATGACATTAAATTTCTCATGAATATACAATAGTAGATTTAGAATTAGGAGAAAATTTTTTGACATATAGTCTACATTTATTTACAAAATGAGAATTAGCCTTTTTCTCTAATTTTAAAAGTGAACTGTACTTAGGTAGTTAATAGGAATGAAGACTTATTGAGAGAGGAAATCACTTAAGGGTAAGATAAATTTTTTAACACTCATCCTATAGAAAAAAGGGGAAAATGTTCATTTCAAATTCATGATTAAATTCTATCAATATATGTGACATATACTTGAAAATATATACAGTTTAGAACTACATAGATAAGAAGTTTTCTAAAACATAAAACCATTTAGGAAGTAATCAAAATTAAATTTCACTTATAATATAGAATAACTGTTGATTGTTTGGACTTTAAAGTAGTGATTGATAGCTGTTATTTCATGGCTTCAATGAGTAGCTCACATCTCAAATGTTTTAATAACTCACTATTAGCCTAGTGACAAAAGAAGCTTCAGACACCAAAGATGATTAATACCTGTGAAAAAGGTTAGGTAAATGCTTACAAAATATGCTTCTTCTCTATGAACAGAGAAATAACTTATATTTCTCTGTAGTCCTCTGTGTTTAGGTGACTCCGGTGAGACAATTTTGTGCCAATAAAGTGTACTAAAAATAAGAGACCATTTTATACCAGTGTGGTAGTGACAAACATTCTCTAAAATGGTCCTCAGAAACCCTTGCCTCTTGAATTTCATTCCCTTATATAATTCCATCCCTTTAATATCAGCTGCTCTATAAGTTTCCTCAATTCAGTTGAATACGGAAATGTCAGTTCCATGGTTAGACCATATAAAGTTGCGATTTTCATCTTGCTAGTAGATTCTCCCTCATCAGCTTCAGGCTTCCATGTTTGAAGAGGCCCACACAGCAAGGAGACCAGTCTAACAGCCCTCAAGAAACTGCATCTTACTAACATCCACGTAGTGAGCCTGAATAAATATGCTTTGCCATTAGAGTCTTCAGATGAAACTTAAATCCTGGCAACACTTTGATTGTAGCATTGAGGTAGATTAAAAAACAAAGAACCCAGATAATAGTGCCCGGATTCTTGTCCAACAGAAACTATAAGATAATAACTGTGTACAAATTTATTTTGCTAAATTTTAGCATAATTCATTATGTAGTAATAGAAAACTAATAAGGCAGATAATAGTGACTGTCATGTTTCCTCTTCCTTCACCCAACTAGAAAAACCATGTGTTATGGTTTGAGTCTGAATGTCCTCCCAAAGTCTCACGCAATCATAGAGACGGGCTTCTAGAATTTGTGAATGACTCATAGTCCAATGCTGGGAAGTATGGTTGTGAGTGCTACACCCAAATGGGTGTGGCCTATATACAATGTAAGGAACAGAAAGAGTCTTCTCTCCGTGCTTCTTCCTTTTAGCTCTTGTTACTTGTGCTGTTTTCTGACACCATGAACTGCTGCCCTCTGCCATGTGCCACTTTGCCTAGGAGCCAGTTGCTTATGGACTGAAACCTCCACAAACTGTGAGCTAAATAAACCCTTCTTTTCTTCACTTTGGGTGTCAGATATTTTGTCCCAGCAATGAGAGAAAAGTAACCAAGACATCATGTAAGAATGGTTTAAAGATGGTGGAGCCTGGCATAAAAGAAGCTTGGATCCCTGAAGGACTGAATGGAGTAAAAACCCCCTTCCCTCCACTTGACAAAAAGAGAGACAACTACACTAGCATTTTGTTAAGTCACTATGTTTTTTATACCAGTGAGCTTTGTCTACTGTAAGAAACTTTAAAAATGAAAACTTATGCTTCTAGTCATTTGCTTACCAAATATTTACTAAATATAATTAAGGCAACCTTATCTCTTAATATTAACTCTTCTTCAAAATCATATAGCCATTCCCTGAAGCCCTCACATATTTTCACATCTTTTTTCTTTTGCTCCTACCACCCTCCTTCCAAAGAATGTTGTCCTTGCTAACTTCCTGGCTACAAGAGGTTCTACTACTCCTCAAGTGACTACTTATCATATGTACTCTGATGTATCTTCATCAGCTTTAAGGAGATTCACATTTCAATAGAGTTGAACCTATGCAATTTTATTAAAAATGGTCTAAATACTTCCCTTGTTAGTACCAATTTTGAAAGGAAGATGTGTACTGTCTATTGGTATTTAAATTGTACATTCATTAGTCTAACATTTTCACTGATAGAAATTTATTTCAAGGGTATACAGCTACGATATAAAGATATATATTTGCACATGCAGTGAAGCAATGTTTATAGTATAGACAACCTACATAGTCATAATAGAGAACCATTTTATTAATATAGCAGGTCTATATGACATATATATTCAGAAAAGATGTCCAAGATATAAATTGTTCAGTAAAAATAAGTAAATTACAAAACCGGTGCCCACAGGTTTTTCTGTTTGTATGAAAAATACACACACACACACACATGCACACATATATATATACATACATACACAAATATATATACTCATGTATGCATAAAAATTATGAATTATGAATAGTTGCCTTTTTTTAAAAGAAAATAAAACAAAAGTAATTTTTTTATCATACAAATTTTAAAAATGCTTCAAACACCAAAATAAATGGCCACCAATAGGGAGATGCTTATATTAATTGTGAATTCCATATTGCAGAACTTTATGAAGAAAAAAATCAGATCTTTGCACGAGTTGAGTAGTTGTCATCTTATATCTGGTCCTAATGCCTAGAACACATAACTGGTGATTGATACAGGAAAAGAACCTTTGCAGATTTGATTGAGACAAGTATCTCAAGTTGAAGAGATTTTCTGGGTTTTCCAGGTGGGCAGAACAAGATTTGACATAAGACAAGCAGGAAGTAATGTGACAGTGGAGGCAGCAATTGAAGTGATGAGACTGCAAGGTAAGGAATACTGACACCAGAAGAAAGAAGAAAGGAACAGATTCTCTTTGAGCCTCCAGCAGGGGCAGAGTTCTGACAACGCTTTGATTGCAGTTCAGTGATACGGATTTTCAACTTCTGGCCCCCAGAACTGTGAGAGAATTAGTTTGCGTTTTTTTACATTTATGGTAACTTGTTGCAGAAGTGTTTGGAAACCAGTAGAGCCTTTATCATTTGACTTGGACATATATTACTGATGTATTACAAGTGAGATAAGCAAGATATACATAAGAGAGAGAGAAAAGGCATGATAAATGAAAGAGGAAACTAAAGAAACGCTAAATGCTAAAATTGCCTATGACATAATCTGACTTTTTCAAACTTATGAATATACACACATTTAAAGAGATTTACAAATAGACTTTAAACAAAACAATAGTAGTACTTAATAGGTATAGTAGAGGGCCACAGGGTGATTTCTAAATTATCCCTCATATAATGTATTAGAATGAACATTAGCTGTATAATAATAAAAAAACTTTTTGACAGTACGTAATGTAGCAAAAATGGGGGGCTCTCTTCTGTCTTGTCTTTGAGCCCCAATATTGTTCTCGTTGTTTTGCTTTATTCTGATTAATTTTTTTGGCCTTATTTTATACTCTGTTTTTATTGGTTTTAATGTGATTTGTTTTATTTTGTTTTGGTTTGGTTTGGTTTGATTTTATTATACCTGTTGGAAAGGTCAACTATTCTGAAAATAACAAGATATGCTATAGTAGCTATTCTTTTCATAGTATCTTTCTTAGAAGTTCTGTACCAGTTCTACTGCTTTGTTTTGATTGACTTCGTTCTGTTATATTTTGTTGGATTTTACTATCTTTAAAATAAAAAAAAAAGAAAAGTTTTTTCAAAAGATTATAGTAATGAGGTCTCCCAACCACATACTATTCTTAACAATGTTAAGTTGCATGCTTTCATTAAGAGGTAGGATCTGTGTTCTTCCATTTAATGTGAAAGTGTCAGGGACTAAAGTAGAAACAGCGCAAACATCCAAGGTGAGGTCATAAAGAGTCATACAGTTTCTCCTGTGTCTCTTGGGACATGTGCCCTGGAATCCCTGAATTCATGTATAAGCAGTCAGCAGTCCAGCTACCCTGATGACACTGTGCCAGAGATACTACAAGGAGAAACCACACAAGGACACAAAAAGCTTCCCACGGAGATGAAACATTCCAGTCCTGCTGATGAGTAGATTAAATGGCTCTCAAAGAAGTAAAGTCCTGATTTGTAGTATTGGCTGATTTTCATAATATAAAACTGATGGAGAAATACAGATATTCTCACCATGGTCAATTTTAAGCTATCACAATTTAAAAACTCAGCTCACAGAAGTCCTGACAGTTTAACAACTAGACCTCCCAAGTTGGTTCAGAGTCATACTAGTATGCCCACTACCCTCTACTGTTTGTCTCCCTAACTCACACACCAGATACAACAGTGAAAAAGTGATATTGCTTCCATCCTGGCCATGGTCAAATTGTAACCTTGTGAGAAACTCCACCCTTTACCCACTTAGCTGAGCCATTCCTGAATTCCTGATTCACTGAAAATGTGAGAGATACTAAGCTATTACAGTTGTTTTGAGCAAGTTGTTTTAGGGACATTCATCAGCAGTCATAGGAATTTAAACCATCTTCCAGGAAAAGTGATTGTAGTCAGACTCACTCTCACGGATCCTGGAGCTCCTGTGATCATTTATGTGTGAGCCAGGTTAGACACAAATTACTTCTTGAAAGAAATCTTTAATCTAATTGAGAAACTCCCTCAGCCTAACTCCTTGTAGTCCAAAGTGAACATTTTATTTAGGTACATATCCTTGTCAAGCTCTCAGTATTCACGAGACTGCAAAGTATTTACTTGGTGGTGAAATCTGCCTTTCTAAAATATATGTACTGTCCACCCACAAAGCTTTATATGCATTCCAGCGTTCTTATCCTGCACAACACAGAGGTGTGGTCTCCAGGGAATTTTCTTCAATAACTCTTTCTACATTGAGGAATACTTGAGTACTCCCAATTCATATGGTCTCACAATATTTTCCATACTTTCTATAAATATTTGCAACAATTTGTCATTCATTCTGCTGCCCTCTTCAAGCCTCCAGGAAATGTCTAGTTCAATATCTTCTGACAATATGTAGATTTTTCAGTGCTCTTATTCATTACAGTGTGGTGGTTAACAGGGAATTTGGAACCAAAATATCTGGGCTTCATTCCCACCTATTTCCTTTACTGATTGTAAGTTTATGTAGTAGTTATTAATCTCTTTGTATTTTTTTTATTTATAGGGGTAAAATTAAAAATAGCATCAACATATTAGATTGTTTTTTTCTAATTTAAAGAAGTTGAACGTGCCAAGTTATTTCATCAATGCCCACCATGACTGGGATTCAGCAAATATGGCTTTCAGAAAATTTATAGAACTGTGAAATTAAAATGTTTCAAGCAAATTTTGGGATGATGGTGGGAGGCAATAATTGAATCTCTTCAACCAAAGAAACACTATTGTATGCAGTCAGCCCTCACAAACCTGTGAGAACAGCATATCAAGGCTATATGTCTAGAAATATCCACCCACCTCACCCACCCTCAAGGTCTGCCCCAGAGTTGTAAAACTTTCCTGCCATCTGCCACTTCCACAGATTATAGCATCGTAAGATGCCAGCCAGAAGGCAAATTTTAAATCTGGGAGATACAATCCATAAAATCATTTACACTAATTAACCCTTTAGCTCCAATTAACTGAGCAGATTGGCTATCTCTGCATAGTCAAGTCCATCCATTTAACAAGCAGTGATTATGGACCCCATCTATGGTTGGCTCTGGGATACAGATGCCAATTAGATTGGTAGGCATAGCTTGCACAGATTGAGATAAAGTATAAGGAAATCAGGCAGGGTTTAAAAAACAGAATAACATGAATGGGAAGGGAAAGAGGTAAAAGAGGAGAAGGTGTTGAAGAATCCAAATTTATCAGAGTTATATTTGAGAGAAATAATCAGGGTTGGGAAGAAATTCAGAACAAATTTCTCCCTTCAAAATTTTACCTAAAACAGTTCCTTTGTGAGTCTAGAGACTGCCAAACTTAAATTACTTTCCTGTCAAGTTCTGGGTTCCTAAAGTATGAAAATAACCCATGGAATATAAGTGTCTTTAAACTGCACTGCTTCCATCATACTGAAAAAAGATGGCATCAGATGAAAGGGAAGACTGGGAGTGTGAACTAACATCAGCAGGAGAGATCTTTTGAAAGATAATATGCTGAGAAAACCAGGAGTAGTCAAGTGCCTTTTACACATGTGGAGAGGCTTTCAGATTTGTATTTGGGTCCATAACCTAAGGAAA
Organism: Dasyprocta punctata; assembly: GCA_004363535.1. Lineage (NCBI taxonomy): Eukaryota > Metazoa > Chordata > Mammalia > Rodentia > Dasyproctidae > Dasyprocta > Dasyprocta punctata. Next base: position 75,562 of record RJWM01006577.1, read on the forward strand.
TCATAGCTGAAAATGTATCTTAGTAAATTATCCCTATTCCACTATACACTATGATTTCACATATTTCTTTACTTTTATCTTGAAACCATTGTATGGGATATTCAGTATTTCCCATTTCTCTGAAAAGGGAACTGAGTCTCAGAGATGCTAAACTAATTGCTTGAACTCACAAATTTAATACACTAATGTGTTTTTTTGGGGGGTGGGGGGAAGGTATGGAGAATAGGACTCATGACCTTGTGCTTGCCAGGCAGAAACTGCACTGCTGAGCTGTATCCCCAGCCCCTTAATATGCTAATGAGTAGAAACATTGAACCCAATTGTTTTTCTTTCCCTATGCCAAAGATCATTTCATGAGAGAAGCTCCACTGCTAGTATCCATCCGGGCAGGGAATGAAAGATGCATGACCTCACCCCCATTCATACTCTTACTTCCTCCTTTCAACAGGGAAAGTCAGTTTTGTTTGCATCTGATGCCTTGCTCAAATTTCTTTTGGAAAGCATAAGTGATGACGTTAGTACCAACTGTTTCTGAGCAGCTGCAGAAAATCATTAACTCAAATTGCTCATTACACCTTTATAGACACCAAGCAAGTTTGCCTGCTAAACACAGATATAAATATAATGGGTAATAATGGTAATGGAACATGATAAAAATGAGCAAGGCTGAAAAGGGTAGAAAATAGCTTTGGAAGGAAATTCTCCCTATTGCGCATTGCCTTGTCCGTGAAGGGAATAAAGGGATCAATTTTAAAATATATATATTATGGATAAATATCCCACCACAACTCAGTAGAAACTTGGCTTTTTTTCACTGTCTGCATTATTGTAAACAAGAAAGGGGGAAATCTTACTTGGGGCAAAAGCACAAATTAAAGAGAAGCTTTTTCAGAAGCATTCAGAAAAATTCAAAGTCACTGCCGTTTTACAGCTGGGAAGTTATCTCCAACTCACAGCACAGATGTCAGGGAGGGTGAGGGGCCCAGCCAGCATTTTTGCAGAAAGACCTTGAATGAAAGATTTGCTGCCAGTTAGAAGGCAATATAGTCCAGGCTTGCCTTCCTTCTCTGGAGCTGCTCTGAGTGGCAGTTTGAATTGCCCTGCCAAATCCCTCCACTTTGCTCTTTCTAAAAAAAGAATAAAGGGAAAGATGTAGAGTCAGAGCAGCAATTCACATCTCAGCAGATTGCACTGCCACTGCAAATGTTAATATTTTTTAATGTCAATGTGGAGGCTCTTGTTTGAAATTCAGTGGGGAACTAAAATTAATGTAAGCCTGCTTAAGAATGTCAAATGAATGTTCACCATAGTCAAGAGTGTTTGTGCAACTTGGAAATGATGGCAATGGAAAGTGCAGGGCTCACGTCGATAATCAATAAAAAAAATCTTTTCAGAAATAAAAGCTAGTGCTTAAAGTTATTTGTAAAAATATATAAACAGTGGAAGAATTGTGAAAAAATAGGTGTACTTTTTGTTGGGAAAACCAACAGCCTGAGAAAATATTAAGAATGTATGCAAAGACTTTAGTTGATAGTAGGCAGCTTCATTTATTAGAGAAGAATATTTTTAAAAGATTAGAGAAAAAGTGACCCCAATTTTGTCTATACATCCCTTAAGATTTAACTTTATATATTTTTCCATCAAGATATAAAATTCAATTTCTCACCCCCTGAATTGTTTTGGCCAACAGACACTCTAGAACTGGCCATGTGCCAATTTAAAGCCCAGGATTTGAGAAACTTTACAGATTCACAACCTCTCTTCAAGTCCTTCTACTGCAGCAGCAAAATTTAGGTTGCCTGCTGCCAGGCCCTGAACAGAGTAGAGTCATCCTGGCCAAGGCCTTCCTAAACCAGCTCCCCCAGCCTACTGATGACCGACATAAGATTAAGGCTTATTGACAACAGCGAAGTTCTGCTAAGCAAACAAAACTGTCCAATTGGACCCAGACTTTGAGAATAAACAATGGTAGGCACTGCACTTTATCAGTAATAACTAAATGAAACTATACACCTATAAAATGGTAAATTCAGCTTTCCTTGAAGTTTTGAGGAAAACTAGACCCCATGGGAACAGAAATGAAGATGATCTTTCTTACACAAAATTTCTGCCATCATTTCCTGAAGTTCATAAACAGTTACTATGACAGATGGACTGTGTAAGAGCTTGTACCATATATCTGACATTGCGCCCTGTGTTTTGCAGTACATGGTCTATTTTCTTCCTCCCTAGTTTGAGGTTGCAATCCAATTTAAAGTGTAGGTTTTCTACTGGAAATCCAGCTGAGGCCTGAATAGGATTTAATCTAAAATGAGGTTTCATTTGGCATTTTAAAAGCTATAATTTGACATAATTAGCCATTCTTTTCAGTACTATGTGTCACCTTAACCATGATCTTGTGTAACCAGGAGAACTGAGTTTATAAGGTTCTTCAACATGGTAAATAGCTTTTCTCTTAAACAAGAAATATAAGAGAAAAAAGGTGAATAAATATTAACAATGCAAATTAGAGTTTACCTCGTTACTTTATCTTGGAAATTACCTTCTAGCCTACTCAAGCTTTTTGAAGAAGGATGGCTCTCACTTCCCCTTAATTTACCTTCCTTAGAAAGAAACTTCAAATATTTCTCTTTCAAAAATGAAATGAATAGAAACCTAAATGCTACTCCATTCCTATGAGTATCCCAGTCCATAAGAAGAACTCATTATTTCTCTTTATTTATTACTCCTTAAGTTCTAAAACATCACTGGAAAAAAAAACACAAGTGTGCATTTAATAGCATAAGAAAAGAAAACATTATGTCTGGTTTTGTCAATGTTTTTGTTACCTTTCTCTCATCAATGGGAAAAAATACCTGACACCCAAAATTAAGGAAAGAAAAGTTTATGTAGTTCACAGTTTGTGGAGGTTTCAGTCCATGATCAACTGGCTCCAAGGCAGGGTGGCATGGCACAGAGACAACAATTATGGTAGAAGACAGCAAAGACAACAAGAGCAAAAAGGGAGGAGTTCACAGACAAGACTCTTTCTGTTCCTTATACTGTATGTAGGCTACCCACCCTAGAGTAGGTGTAGCACTCACACCCATAATCCCAGCATTGGACCATAAATCAGTCACAAATTCTAGAAGCCTGCTCTCATGACTGCATGAGACTTGGGTGGGGGGGACATCCAGACATAAACCAGTCAATTGTTTCATAAAGTGATATGGATGGTGTTTCATACTGTGAATTTAAAATCATATATATTAAATTATATTTCACTTTTTCACATCTATTTCATAGCTATCAAATACTGTTTTCACCTATGGAGATTGAAAAATCCTTTTAAAACAAATTGTTAAAAAGATAATGCTCTTATGGGAAGTGTCAGCTCATAGCAATAGCAGAAGGTTATGTGTTTATGTATCTTACAGTTAAATAATAACCTTACAATTACATGGCATTTGAACATATGAAAAATGTAGAATTTTTGCTTTTGGTGAACTAGAACTCTCCAAGGCAAAAGACTAAGAATTCAGACTTATTTTTGACAACTACCTTCCAGTCCCCACAAACAGCTGTCAGGTAATTATGATTTATATCCTCCAAAATATGTGTCCCTTTTTTGCCCTTTTTTCCTTTATTCCCACTGCCCTTGCTAAAGTACTGATTTCTATTATCTTGTAAATGCAAATGCTTTCTGTAAGAATGGAGGTCCTAAAACATGGAGATGTTGCCTAAGGCAGACTGATTTCTCCTTCAAGATAAGGACTTGGTCTTGCTCATAGTAAGTTTTATTCAGAAACCAGATGGACTTCATGAATGTAAGCATCTTATGTGGTCCTCAGAATTAATGAGCTGGACACATGTACAACACAGTACAGAGTCAGACTTTCTGAGAGGAAGGGTCCAGTAATCTGAATTTATAGCAAGCCCTGTTTCTCTCCATGACTGTAGCACACAATGATTTGAAATTCACTCATCTAGACTAGTGCAAAATCAACATATAAGAACAGTATGATAGCACTAATTCCACTTCTCAATTAAGCAGTGAAATGGCACTGCTTTTCTACTAGGTTTGGCAGGCCCCTACCTGAATGGATTCTTACCTTCTCTTCTGACTCCCGCCTCAGCGGCATGACCTTTCTGGAACGAAAACCCACTAGAAAATCAAAGTTAAGCTGCATCTACTTCTCTTTTCAATAACAATTTTACTTCAGTTAAAACTTGTATCCCACACTAAATGATAAAAACTGAAAACAGGTCTGTGGTCTCTATTGCAGTCAGAAAACTGACCTATAGCTCTGCATATCTAGAGCCCAGATTGTATCACTGATTCCTAACTAGTCTCTCCCCTCCCCAATCAATATAACACTAAATCCAAAATTATCTTCTTTTTAAAAAGAAGTTGAATAAATGTTATATGAATGGGGAAAGAAGTAAAATTATTTTACTGAGAACTAATATAATAGTATGTGTGGGAATAAAAATACCAAGTGACCATTTGTAGAGAGAGCAATGATGCAAGGAGTCAAGAGAGAGATTTTGGAGGTTCCATACATCAATATTTGGTTTCTATAATTAAAAATATCTTAAGAATATATAGCAAAATATAGAGATCTACTAAAGTGCTCAGTCTGGCAAGTACAGAAATTTCTTAAATTATCTATAACTTGAAATAGTTCATGATAGGTGAAAAGCTATCATGTATATTCTTCATTGTATTATTTTTCATGCATTATTATTGTGTTCTAACTTTCTTGATGGAGGTAAGATGCAAATTTTATTGAGCACCTACTATGTGACAGTCAGAATACTAAGTGCCTTAGATAAATTATCTAACTTTTAAATCAAACTTGGTTCAACAACAGCAAACAGAGATAAGATTTAGGTAGATTTTACTAATGGATGAAGGCCATAACTTCTCTCTCCTTAAGTTTGGGATGCATATTGTGATTTTCTTTCAAAGAGTACAGTATGCAAAAGAGTTACTTTAGAGTGAACAGACAACTTTAGAGAAACCTGTAGATCAATACTCTAGCCACAGGATTGAGTTTAACTTCATTGGTGATTAGTCATGTTGATAGCATAAACCATTCATGTGATGTGATAAGAATGATCTTGTCTAGGAACCCATCACTTTGGTGTAATCATGAGAAAGACATCAGATAAGTTCAAAGTGAAGGACATTCTATGTACTATTTAACACTCCCCTCAAAAGAAGCAAGGTCTTTAAGTGTAACAAGTATAAGACACTATAATGGTATGGAGAGAATTAAGGGGACATGGAAAGTAAAGATAATGCAGTATACTGGGACAGAAAAATGATGCTAGGTAAATACTAAGGAAATCTTGACAAAGCATAGACTTTAATTAATAAAAAATATCAATATTGATTCTTTATTCATGAGAAATGGATCTTATTAATATAAAATATTAATGATAGGAAAACTTGATGTAGTTGTATTCATTCGTAACTTTTCCATAAATATAAAGAATTTTTAAAATTTAAAAGTATTTCTGTGAAAAGTAGGGGAAAAGATAACTCATAAAAAATTTTTTAAAGACATATGTATCTTATCTTTATTTATCTGAAAGAAACCATATGCAGGTATATAATATCTATACCTAAGATATTATATATTTTTTATTTTATTTTAAAGATAGTAAAATCCAACAAAAGATAACAGAACAATCAAAATAAAGCAGTAGAACTGGCATAGGACTTCAAAGAGAGATACTCTGAAAACAATAGCTACTATATTGTATCTTGTTACTTTCAGAATAGTTAACCATTCCATCAGGCATAATAAAAACAAACCAAAAACAAAACACAATAAAACCAATAAAAACAGGATATGAAATAATGAAAAAAAAAAAAGAAATGAAAATTAAACAAAATTAAGCGAAACAATGAGAACAAAATTGGGGCTTGAAGACAAGACAGAGGACAATCCCACATATTTGCCACACTGCACAATGTCATCTACCCAAGAAATACTCAGACTGTGGGCACCAGGCCTGCAAAATAACCTAACAATACAAACATTTAGTTACTTTATGTACCTTAGTTGCTATGAACTTAGCAGGTTCTCTGAGCAAGCACATTGCTTACGGGATGGGGGGTGAGGGGGAGGTCCTTGATTTGTAGCCTGCACGCCTGTAGGCCTATGGGACACACATCTCTTGCTCTTCCTGGAGTTTGCACAGTCGCACAAACTCACCAGGGAGGCAGACGGGGTTTCTTCTGGTTGCTGCCTCTCGGCCCAACATGGGGGGTTCTCAAAAGGCACATCCTTCTCTCCCTGGGGTCCGCACGGTCGCACACAGGCACCAGGGAGGCAGGCGGGGTTAACTCATAAAAATTAAATACACTGTATGTAATTTATAATTGTTGAATGAATGGATAATAAATAAACTAGGAATGACCAAGACCCAAAATTTAACTAATATCATCAAGAGTTGAACATTAGTTTGTGATAAATTTTATAGCAAATAAACAGAAGAAATTTGCCTACATAACTAAGCTTTGGGAGCTTACATAAGCAATGGAAGAAAAAAATAATTGCTGAATTTTAAAGGTGTTGTTAGAGTTACTATATTTCAAATTTATTCTTTTAAAATGTGATATCAGCTGAATGTTTAAAGCTATGCCAATTGATGATATCTAAATACACATGAATGCATATTTTAAAGGTTATTATTAAAGTAAAAGTGATTTAAAGTTAGAATAGTATTCACACTTATTGAGGAAGCTGGAACAATAGTCTTTGCGAAAGTGGTATTTGATTACCTTTTATGTGCACAGTTCTTTGTATATAAGGACCAAACAGACTAAACACAAGTATTGCTTTTATCTTTGACATTTCTAAAGCGTTGAAAAGAAATCATAGATATATATGTTATTTATCTTTTTCATCCCTTAAGCCCCATCTTTTAAGTGGGTGGGACATTTCCTTCCGCTTCTGTTCTAGGATGTTTTAGTTTGACTTATAAAGAAAAACAGTACTCAGCAGATACTTTGAAATGCTTGATTCAGAGGCTGAGTATGCAGTTATGGCTTCCAAATACAGACTGAAATAGACTGTCCAGATTTTGAGATATATTAAAGTTGCTTAATATTATCCATGTCCTCTTTGTAGCAGATTCAAATTTTTTTATTTGTTTCTTTGTTTGTTGGCTTACTTTCTGCACATTCTACAGTCTCTTTCAGTGTGGGTCATCCTCTTCACTGAGAATGTAATTAAAGTCCCCATAATAGTATTAAAATACGTCCACAAATACTTTGACATCCCCCCAGTAGTGAAATGTGGTCTATGTCTTCCCTTGAATCTGATCATACTCATGACTCACTTGTAGCCAATAAAACACGGTAACCTTCAAAACTAAGTGAGAAGATCTTAAGATTCTGTCTTGCTTTCTGAAATCATACAGTAGGAATCCCTAAAATACCATGAAAAAAATATTTATTTACCTTTCAATTTGCCATACTGAGGAAGCCAGGCCAAGTTGCAGGGAATAGGCATGTGTAGTTACTGAGATCAGTCATTATACTATTTTGGTCTCCATCCCCACAACAGATATATTAGTGTGCAAGGCTGGGTAAAGCATAGAATCACTCCTAGGCTATAGGTATTCTAGAGGAGCTCCCAAATCTCATGAAGCAAAGACAAACAACCATATAGTGTCCCCTGCTCCACAGGATCCAGAGACACAATAAAATAGTGGTTTTATTAATCAGTAACCAGAGTAGTCATCAGTGACCTCATGTCTGTACATTGCAAAGCCATTTTTTCAGTCCCCAGCTTTACTTGACCTCTCAGTTAAATGCCATAAGACTTAGGCCCCTCCTTTCCTCTTGAAATATTTCTTTCTCTTG
>RJWM01006578.1:0-83683 GCA_004363535.1 Dasyprocta punctata
TAAAATTTCTCCAAAGTGGAGATGCAGAATTAAAATCTGCCAAGTCAGGGGAAAAGGAATGCTGATGCTCTGTACTATGGATCAATAATAAAAACAAGAAAAGCTATTTTGTGCCATCCATTGTGCTACAGCTTATCTCATTTAATTCTTACTATAACTCTATCAGGCTGCTACTGTTAGCAAACCCACTTTAGAAATGGGAAAACTGAGGCTCAAGGAAGTTCAATCCCATGACTAAAACAAACCCCTCAAAGCAATGGAGCTACCAAACCTACATCCTTAACTGCTACCCTGTATTGCACTAATTTACTGAACTTACACTTTGCCAATTTGGGACATAAGACATCACTTAAGGTGAAGTTTCAAAATGGGTTTTTAAAGCAAAAATAATGGATATCTTCCCAGGAGATAGACATGAATCAGGGTTGAGGTCAGGGCCTGAAGAGGCCAGTGAAGAGTGGGGTGTGGTCAAACTGCTGCCACCCACACTGGCGTCCCTCCCACCTCCACCCCAGCACTTGAGTGCCTCATGGTGGGGACGCAGGGAGGCAGCAAGTCCCACTCCTGGTGGACTGCAGTGGGCAGACCTTGCTTCAATTTCCAGCCAAACTCACCAGGATCGCTCTTTTCAGCACAAATCCCCAGGGGCTGATGTGGCCCCTGTCCTTAGACTCACAAACATTTTTTTTTTAAGTCAAGAAATTACTTATTAGCAAAGCCCTGCTATGCAAACACATTTTTGCCAACAGAGAAAAAGAAATGTAGTAAAGTAAGGAAGAGAAGAGAAAAAAAACATTTGGCTAAGGCCAGAAAGGCTCCAACCAATTCAGTCTCCGACTCCCGCCAAATGTTGACACCTCGTTCACTGGTGACAACTCAGGAATGTGCCCTAAATTACACAAAGCTACTTGAGGGAAGCAGGTCTGGCAGCAGAGAGATAATTACAGGCACACATTAGAGAGCGCAGTCACAGCCAACTCTGAACTGTACTCAAAAACGGCCTTTCTTTCATGGACTGGGAGTTATTTTGTGGTCTCCAAGAAACGAAATAAAATTTAAATTCGCCATTAATAACAGAACAATACTTTACAATTCTTCTCCCTCCCCTTCACAGGCTCGTCAGCGACTGCATCTGATCAAAGTTGAATTATTAAATGTCTATAGATTAATCCCATAATGCTCAAGGGTCTCGAGTTTGTAATTTCCCTGAAAAAAAAAAAAAGACACAATCTACACCGTGAAAAATTTAATTGCACTTTAATTACCAGTTAAGCTGAACGGCATGAGATATGGGTGTCTTCAATTTTTAATAGTCATTATGATTCCAAGAGAATTTTCAAGGGAAGCAATCGAATCTCTCGGGAGTGTTCTCTTCTCCTGCTACTGCCAAAATCAAAATGAGAGCAGAGAAAGGGTGATTCAGATTCTTCCAGATCATAACCCAGGACGGCCCCCAGTAATAATAAAGCGACCATTCTGAGGCAGCTGCACTGCACATTTTCATGATATGCTAATACAGGAACGGGCTTCCCACCGTTGAGTTCTGGTACATTAAACAGATAAAAGCTCTTGGCTGGGATCTTTCTTTCTTTTTTAAAATATTATTTTAAAAAATTTTAAATCAGATCCAAACCCCCTATACTTATTTCTTTGGTACTCAGACCTAGAGACCAGCATGGCACACGAACCCCTGCTCAGCACACATGGGGTGAGCACACAGATACCCGCCGCCTGCTTCCGTGATCTTCCTAAACGTCATTCCCAATGGAAAAGGAGGAGAAGGTACCAGAGTCATACAAGTCTCCAACAACAGACAGAAGCAGGTCTTTGTGAGGACTTAAAAGGATACAAGTTTAGTCTTTATATACTTTCACTATGGCAGAGAACCAGCTGCCTCAAAGGGGAGCAGGCCACCAGAGGGCGGGCGCTGGAGCGGGTGTGGAGGGGCTCCTCTCCTCAAATCCATGCCGGCCTTCTAAACTTGCTAAGGTCGTTGAGCTTTGGGGTGTGTGTCCAGTGAGACTGCAGTGTGCCTAATCTCTTTGTGAGGATACAGGACTTTTTATATGCAAAGAAAATAGGTTGTTATTTTAAAAAGCCAAGCCAGGGTCAAAATAAGGCTTTCCACGAAGTCTCCAAAAACCTCAGAGCTCTGTCTTGTCCCTGGCTCCTGCTGTTCAGTACAGTCAAATACGTCCTATGTGTGCACAATGTTCTTAGTGATCATTTGGTAAATAGATTACAATTTTACCTGCCAGGTAGATATGAGAAGAAAAAAATGTGCCAAACCACCTGACACTTCTTTTCTCTAACTGTGTAGCCCTTTCCTTCCTCCAACCCTCAGTATCAAACCTGCACTGATACACAGTGATGTATCAAGCTTTGGGGGATTTGTGTGTGTCTCGCTCAGGGACCAACTACTCCGACACCAGTCAAGGGGTCCTAACCTATAGAGGAAGCAACGCAGGCCCTTTCTTCCGAATGGTTCCCAGGGAGGAAAGAGCAGAGTTCACGTAAAACTTTATGCACCAGTGCTCAGAGGCGCCCCTTCTTCTGGGTGGCAGGTGGTCCCAGATACAAAATGCTCAAGTCAGAGAGAAAGAGGTAAGCGCCATCAGAAAGTCATTCTACACATTACCAAGGAAAGACCGCAGATTTATAGTGGGTAGGACACCAGACACAGAAGACGATCTCACATGGACAAAACTGCCTGACTGTGATGAGGGCATGTGGGAGAAAGGATCCTGGTTCACCCAGAGTGGCTGCTTCCATAGCCACCCTGCACTGTGACGACTCCATGGTAAGAAGTGGTGACTGGGAGCAGAAGCTCCTCTCTGTCCTCAAAACTCTGGTTTGTAATCACACGGAGTCTTCCTCATTCTCTGCATCACAGCCCCAAGGCCAAAAGACCCTCTAGGTAGCTGAGAGCAGGTACCCATCTGTATTAATAAGCTTTCCTATCACTAGAACACAATATTCCACAGATGCACCTTACAGGAGGAAGGCTTATCTGGCTCCTGCTTTCAGGGTATTTAGATCTGGTCAGCAGGCTCCAGGACAGAAACACCATGGTGGAAGGGAGGCAAAGGGCAAAGTTGCTTAGTTCATGGTGGCAGGAAGTATATCAGGGGGGCAACACCAGGAGGAAGGGACCAGGGACCATATGTTGTACCCGAGGTCACATACCATGACCCAACCAGAAATACCTAGAGTGTGCTTCCCTAATCCCCTGGGTGTCTCTTCATCCAGTCAAGTCGATGAGTCATGGTTAGCAGTCACACTATCTTTTTACCTCTGAAGCCAAAACTGCCATGTGAGGGTAAACAAATCTAAGTAAGTAACACTTCTGAATGCCATACATCTTGCCACTAGTGGCTAATTTCCCCAAGTCTCCCCACTGTGTGGGAGGAAGGAGACACTGCCTCCCTGGACAGTGCCCTGGCACAGTACCCCAAGTCAGAGAAGATCACGGAAGCAGACTCCTCCTTTCTGCTAGGCACCAAGACGAGGCCTCTAACACAACACCTCTGTGATGCTGTCACAGAACCCAGACCTGCGTTGCAACCCCTTCTAGGTTCCTAGGGTGTGAGGTGTGCTGGCAGCATTGTAGCCGGTCTTGAGGATTCTTCCCTGGGGAACTGTCAGGTAGGGCATCTGTTCTCTCCCCATAGTCCTTTCTTGGACAGGTGGGGCAGTCAGGAAGCCAGTCAAATACCATTCATCCTATTATTCACCAAAAACTTCTGTCTCTACTGTAGCTGCTCCTTTCAGGCTAGAGGGATGATTCAAGAACTGAGCAACCTTTTGCACTGCAGCTAACAGCCTGCTGTCTTCAGAACCACTTAAAGCATGCACAGTGATGGGCTTGGGTGACAGGAGCTTGGAAAAAGGAACAGTTCAGTGTGATTTACCTGCCCCACCTCTAGAAGTCCTGGACCAGCATCAAAATGCTATAATTTGTGTGAGACAACTGAATTGGGAACTATGGAGAAAGGACGACTTTCCAAAGCATTCCTCATTGGAAAACTGGGATAAGATAATAAATAGCACGATACCGCAAAGGAATGAGGCTGGTGTTGGAGACTGAGGAGTTGCAGCTGCCACATTAAGGCAAACTGAAAAACAAAGTAAGTAGGGCCGATGTTTGAAGCGGTTATTGAGGTTATCAGCTGTTCTGGCCCAAAGCCCTAGTGTTTGTTACTCTTCCAATATGATTTTTGCGCCTCTGCTCAGGCTCACTGGTGCATCTCCAGTGCAAGTGGGCCTCTTGTCTCTGCAAGGAGAACTAGTCCCTCTCAGAAGTGACACGTGTGAAGGCTGCATCTCAGTCGTCACAGCCTGGCATATCACCGATGCACACTCCTATGGCCTTTTCAATTTCCTGGGGTGATGCAAATGAACACTGTGCAGCAGGCAAACAGCGCTAAAGTGCAAAGTACAACTTTTATTTATAGATTAAACACCTGCCATCAATTTAAACAGTAGTTATCTAACTTGAAAGTTTAGCGAGCCCCTTGAAGCAAGTAATTTTGAAGTAGCAGTTCATGTATACAGATGTGTTTAAAGCCTACTTCAGAGTGCTGTAATTATCATCAAAAAGACAGATTCCATTAAATATCTGTTACGCTTTTAGTACCTGTATTTCCAGACAGATTTGAAACGCTGAAAGTCCTAGGCTTCTTAACACTATACTTTTAACATTATTTCTTTAAAGGACTGGGGTTTAGGATTTTCAGAATTTAGAAAAAAATCCAACTGATCAGAACTTTTAGGAACAGTTAATAATATAATGTGGCCGTTCCTGTCACTTTACCTTTTCAACCACAGTTCCATTTCCAACCTCTCTCTCTACTGGACACATGACAAACTTCAAATTTGGAGAAAGCTTTCTTTCAAACACAAGCCAGTGAAGGGTGAACATATTTCTAATCACAAGTGACTGACTAATAACCACCGTTTCTTGAATGTTAAAAATTAGTTGATGTGCTGGACAGGTGTTCTACGGATATTAATCCATTAATGTTTCTGATGAGTCCTGAAAGGCTAGTGTAACTGCCTTCATTCTATAAATGTTGAAAACTGATATTTTGAGAGATTAAGTCCTTGCCTAACATCATTCACCTGGTAAACAGCAGAACCTGAATTTGAACAAGGGTTTGCATTGACTCTTAGAACCCCAGTTGTTTCTGCTATGTCCCACTAACTCAGAAAAGGCTGCTGCTGCTTTGCTTGAGTTGTTTCAAATGGATTTTTCCCATGACAGTGATATGAATATCACTGTGGAAGCAGGTGATAATTATTTTCAGTCGCGTGGGATTGGTTTGATCTCTAGGACATAAGTCAGTCCCTAGGCAGGATTCGGCAGCAAGTCACATGGGTCAGTCACATATGTGGGCATGTCACTGTGGCTTGCAGACTTTTTCTCATTCAGAAAGTGCTGTCAGGTTTAGGGAACTTTAACAGAGTCTCCTAGTCTGTTAATTGCTCTACTCTGCAACAATGACAGGCTTGTGCTCGGAGGGCCTGCTCTATGCACAAGCCACTTCCTCACCAGGGGTGACCCAGGGTTGTAGTCTCTTCCCCCTGCCACCAGCTCCCTTAACTTCTATATGATAAGTGGACAAAGAATGAGTGAATACAAGCACACACACAATTTCACTGTGCTTTGTGACAAGCTGTGATGACCACCACTGTCCTGTTTGTTCCCTAGTGACTCCTTTAACACTGCGAATTTAACCCTGAAAGAGAAGTGAAAACATCTCCAGTCATTTGACAGGAATGTGAAACTCAGTCAGCAGTAGAAATAGAAAAGGGGTACTTGCCCAGAGGGGCAGAGTGAGAGAGAAGCACTCCATCAGTTATCAGGATACAATAGTTAGCATCTCTTGTTCTCTGATACAATGAAAACTACTGCCAGAGAGTGAATCTAATCCAATGAGCAAGCCAGAGAGTTTCATTTGAGCAAGGAGTGGAGAAGCAGTTAGGAAAATGGGGAGAGGAAGGTGCAGAAGAATGGAGAGGAGATAAGTTCTTTCACTTGAAAACGTCCCCTTAGATAAAATTTACGAGGGTAAACACATAGCATAGGGACAAACCTCTCTCCCCCAGTGCAAGTGCTGGCAGCTGACCTCAAGATGAGAGCGAATGGAGCAACCCCTTTGAATGAGGGCAGTGTCTGTGCAAGAATCAAACCAGGCAAGAAAGGAAGCTGTCTGCGAGCTTCCATTTAGGATAAGTGCATGTGTAATAATTATCTACAAAGAGATAAGCAACACGGAGTTAGAAGAGCAAGCCCTGTCTAACTAATCTACTTGACCTTTACAGCAAGGCTAAAGATTGGGTGGGAAGCAGCCCTGCATGTAAAAGAGTTTCCTGTGATTTCAACAAACTCTATCAAAAGCCTCTACATAAGACTGGGAAGCTGGGAAAGGCTCTGGAAGCCAGTAAGAACTGGGACTAACAGAGGAGAAAGGCAAAACTCCCAGTTTAGATAGCATCAAATCATTAAGCACCTAAACTACTCTTTCATTTGAGTCAATCCATGAAATCTGATCTATGCATAGACGAATCATTGGCATGAAATAATCTGAAATATTCAATGTAGGTGCTTGCAGGTGATGGGATTATTTGTGAAATTATTTTACTTTTCTGGTATTTTTTTTTTTAATACAAGAGTGTAACTTTTATACCAGAAACGAAAAATAAACTGAAGGTCAAATAGTTATCCTCATATAGTAGGAAGCTACAAAAAGGAAGATGAGTAGAAATTGGTGGCCTGCCTGTCTGGCCAAGGAATAAAATGTGCTTGAATTGTAGTTCTGATGAAGGAACTTGCAGTTTTGATCCTTTTGCTTTGAATGAAGATAATTTAATAACGTCAGTTTATAGTCATAAGCTAATTGTCCAAATCAATGTCTTTAAGAAATATTACAAAAATTAAGGTAGAAAACTATGTGAGGCAGCAGCAAGTATAAGGACAGACAGAGCCTTTAATAGGATATTCCTTCATTCTTGATCTTCTCATTTAATTGGGGGCAAAAACAGAAAACTAGCTTGGTACTATGGACTTGTCTAGAAGTCTTATGCTTCTAGCACTGCACACACGGCATTCTGGGGCCCTGCGAGCTGATGCTGCTGCTGGGTTTTATTTAGACAACATCTGAGTCTCCTGTGCTGTGTCCCTGGCATTTGCTGGGGGGCTGCTCTTTTGAAAGGGTTTGAGGTCACTGAGCTTGTGCCAACTCTGCTGCAAGCTCCAATGAGCAAAGGACCTTCCTCCTAATAGCAGTTTGGAATTTGCAATTGACATGTTTTCCTTAGTGTCTGGCTCCTCAGCAATGGCTTTATTCTATGGGTTCTATCACACACTGTCCTCTGAAGACCCTAGGACATTTCCTTCACAAAAAGAAATATGTGTCTGTTATTGCTAGAGGTAAATAAATGGTAAACTAAGCTCACAGATCTCCACAGGTTCCAGAAAGCCAGAGGAAGACAACAGCTCTGATTCCTATTTACAATCTCCAGGTGTGACCTCCAAAGAAAACAAGGTTAAGGGGCAAATCAGGCAACTATGAAATACTGGGCTCTTTCAGCACAAGAAACAGAAGATGCCTTTATATACGAAACTCCCCTGGCACTTCAAGGTCTCCCTTCGAGACTCACAGGATAATACTGTGCATGCAGCTAAGAATTCTCCCAACTCGTCAGGTGCTGAAGCTCTGGTTTGTAATGTGTGCCAGTCTTCCATCGAGTTACAGAACCAACATCAGACAACCAAACTCTGGGAGCCTAGAGCTGCTTCTTATCTATAACCACAAGAAGCTAAATATCCCAACGAGGAAACACAACATGACACAACAGGAATACATAAGTGGTGGCACAAGTGGGATGCCATGGTGGCAGAGGCAGGTAGAGCTGCTAGTTTAATCAGTATGCAGTACTCCCACCTCCCACCTAGGCGCTCTCCTTCTATCCATGGAATCCATCTTCATGGTCACTCTAGAATCTCAAAGTGTAGCTTACGGGAAGCCTATGACAGGATAGGTGGGGAACAAATTATACATGGGTCCTAGATCAACCAAGGGGGTTTTACAGGGGTGAGGCCTAGAGATCTGTATGCTTAGGTCCCCAAGTGATGCTGATTTCTATTAAGATGTGGGCAGCACAGGCCAAAGAGTTACTCAGGTCCTAGTTAGCAGCAGCAGCCTGACGGGTGGTGACAAAAGCAACTCTGTCCCTGCAGGGCCTCTCTGAGTGGTTCCTGTTGAAGCATGAGAACACCCTTCTTAGATGATGACAGAGACAAAAGGTAATTTCTTCAGTACTTTCTAGCCTACAAAGCTCTTTGCATCAGCCTTATGAGATAGGAATTAGACTTCCCACTTCCATAAACTCAGAAATTTTCTGCCCTAAAAATGTTGCACAGCTGACTCATAAGCAGCACAGTTTAGGCTTTGGACCTGGGTCCAAATCCTCTGATTCCTGCAATTTATCAGAGTTCCTGTGACAACGTAACACTCGGCTGAGCCAGTGCAAAAGTCAGACAGAACCCACTCCAAGCCAACATTTACTATGAGAGGCCCTTTTCATTTGTGTGGGAAAAGTTACATTCAGCGTGCTGTTGGCTGGCGCCTTGCTCCCAGGAGCTCAGCTGTTTCACTGCTGCTACTGCATTTTTGTGGCATCCTTTGTACCACGGGGTTCACTTTGACAGCTGACTGTGAGGTCTGTGGCGATCCTACTGACCCCTCACTGCCAGTCCCATCATGGCTCTTTCACTTACTTGGTCACTCTGGGTTTGCTCTCCAGAGCTCCTCTTAACTTTTCAATCAGAAGACATTTCCACACATCACATGAGTCTATTTAAAAAAAAAAAATCTTCCTATAAAACATAGCCTTCAAATTGCTACCCAACTAGGGTTGAGTCCAACACAGTACTTAATAAACACAAATGGATAATGATAAGACATATTCCCCATCCTTGTTCCTATCAGTCCAGGGTAGCGGAGGCCAAGGACTCAGACACTGCTAGCAAAGGGTTTTTCATTCTCTGCCTCCCAAATTGTATTTTCTGTCTGCCATCTGTAGACACATGTATCCTGATGAGAGAAAGAGTGTGGTTCTTTGATGTGAAGTGTAGATTGATAGAGCCCACTTGCTTCAGAGAAATAGGGCTGGGCAAAAAAAGTACAAAAGGTACACAGGCAGTCAGAGAGATGTGGTTTAGAAAGCCTGATTCACATCCTCTTTCTCTTTGCTATGGTTTGACTATGACCTCAAAAAGTTCATTGTTGGAACCTCAATTTCTCAGTGCAGCAGTGGTGTGAGGCAGAACCTAGGTGGAGGGGTTTGGGTGGTGGAGGAGCAGCCCTCCTGAATGGACTCATACTTTCCTCATGGAATTGCTGATCTCCACGGTGAGTTGGTTACAATGTGAGGCTGCCACTAATGTTTTGTTTCTTCAGCATGTGCCAGCTTGCCCTTCCCCTTTCCACCACAAATTAGCTGAAGCAGCCTGAGGCCCTTGTTGGTACTATGAACAGAAATTTCTTTCATGTAACAGTTACCCAGTCTCAGGCATTTTGTTATAGTAATAGAAAACAGACTAAGATATTCTTCCATCTTCAGGGAAATTTCAAAATACATCTCTGTTTCTCTCTCCTTCCTTCTCTACCACAGCCCTAAGCTTTCTTGTACTCTTTCTGAGTCTTATGTGTGTGTATGCATGTCTGCACCCCTCCACCCCACTATTTTCCTGAAGGTTTTAGGCACTTGACCATGGAAGAGGACATATTTGAAAGGTAATGGAAGTAAGGAAAAAGAAGAGCATGTAGTCTTTAAAGCCCCAAATCTAAAGTTGATGCTGCTCATTATTGTATTTCCTGGGCCAACTGCTTTGTCTAGGCAAAGCTCCCAGTTATGTGAACAGTCTCAGTAGGATTTATCAAATATAGCCATATGGACAATTTTCATAGATGTTCATTCAAGAAACCTTCACTAGGCCAACTTCCACCTTGTTGACTCTCATCTGTTTTTCTCCCAAGTTATTTATGTAGATTGTTGGGTAACCTTTCAGGGAAGCCCATAAGACAGGGATTTTTACTTCCTTATTTCACAAAAGAAAGGACAGGCAAAATGGGAAAATACCAACAGAGAAAAGAAAAGTGGAAGAAATTCTCTGGCTCTGCACCAAATTTGCTCAAGGATAAAACTGCACTGTACCAAAAACTCTGGCAGGGTACCAGGTACTGTGGGGTGGCAAGGTTCCCAGATTCAGCTTCCCACAGCTGACTGTGCAAAGGAGTGTGGTAGGCTGCCAGAAAGTCACAATGTGCAGGGCATGACATGGCTAAAACAACACCAAAACATTAGTTCTTTGCACTTAGGGACCCAAAGACCCAGGTCAGGTTTTTTTGATTCACATTAGCTTCTTGTCCTACTCAAGACTACAGAGTTATAGGTTTTTCCCTTTTATTTACTGTTAGCTCATAAGTAGTGTCTGAAAGCACCAGGGTCCATGCTATCTAGCAACGCATTATGAGAAGGTACGTTGTATGAGCTTGGCATGGAAATGTTGCCTCAAATTTACCAGGCATTTCCCACAGAAGACAGGTGATCAAAATGTAAGTCACCATTTAGGCAAATGGCATGAAAGAAGACTTGTTTGAAAGCCAACTATACCTTTCAGAGTGTACACCTAAAGAAAGTGGGTTGTATAATGAGCAGATAGATGAACAGACCAAAGAGCAAACAGAAAGCAGGCATCATTTTCCAGAGTAAACCAAGCATTAACTAAGTAATCTCTGAAAAATGAAACCCAACAATAGCTCAGCAGGGATCTAAGTGTGTTGCCCTCAGGGAGAATCCTACAAAAGCCACCACAGACACATAAAAATCCAGATTTGCCTTCAGACAGGCATTAAAAGAAGAAATCCTACTGTTGCTCCTAGTAATCTCTGCCAGCATCTGTTGGCAATCACCTTGGGGAAGCTTTCTCCATTGCCCGCCTTTCTCCTAGACC
This sequence comes from Dasyprocta punctata, assembly GCA_004363535.1. NCBI lineage: Eukaryota > Metazoa > Chordata > Mammalia > Rodentia > Dasyproctidae > Dasyprocta > Dasyprocta punctata. The sequence continues at coordinate 11,021 of RJWM01006578.1, forward strand.
CAGAATCCCACAGCAGCTGCCAACAAGCTATTTTAGGAGGCTCTATACCTTGAAGGCTGCAATTTAACTCCTTCTTCAATACTTCCTGCTTCTCAGATCTACAAGCAAACTCTTACCAGTAGGAAATCACTAAGATGCAATTTGCAAGTGGCTGCTTCATCAGGCCTGCTTCCCTGTCTTTCTGTTATAATTAACAGAAGGCATTTCATCCATGCATGTATTGGGTTTTGATAATGCCTTCCTCTTCTGTATGCCTCCTCCACTCACTCTTCTTCCTCTCCTCCTGACACTCATTTCCAGACCCATTTCTACTTTAAGGTCATCTTTGTTGTTGCTGCCGTTTTATTTATTTATTTATTTTTACTTTCCATATGTGAGATACAACATGAGGTACTTGTCCTTCTCCATGCATCTGACTTGTTTTGATTAACTTCCCTCAATTTTTCTGCAGATGACAATATTTTATTGTTCTTTATAGATGAATAATAGTCCATTGTGTGTATATATACACCATGTTTTCTTTATCCATTCATCTGTTGACAACTACCAAGACCAATTCCATCTTGGCTATCATAAATAGTGCTCCAATAAACATAGGTATTCAAGTATCTCTTGTATGGCTAGCTTCATTTCCTTTGGAAATATGCTCGAAAGTGAGATAGCTGAATCTTGTGGTAGGTCTATGCTTAGTTTATTGAGGAACTTCTATACTGTTTTCCTTCATGGCTGCATCAATTTACAATTTCACTACAGAGTCTAAGGATTCCTTTTTCTCCATATATTTGCCAACATTTGTTCTGTTCATTTTTGCTTGTTTTTTGACAACAGTTCTAATTGGGATGAGATAGAATCTCAATGCAATATTGACTTGCATTTTCTTGATGGCTAAAAATATTGAAATTTTTTCATATATTTATTTTACTTCCTTTTTTGGTACAATATCTTCAGATAACTTGACTATTTGTTGATTATTTGTTTTTTTATTTCTTTATATAATCTGGATATTAATCCTCTGTCAGATGAATGGCTGGCAAAGATTTCCTGATTCCGTGGGTTGTCTCTTCAGTCTGTTGATTATTTTTTTGCTGTGCTGAAGCTCTCTGATTTGATATAATCCCATATGTCAACACTTGCTTTTGTTTTCTGGGCTATTGGGGTCCTAGGATATTGGGGAAAATAACTGCCTATGCCAATATTTGAAATGTTTCTCTTACATATTTTTTTGATGATCATTAATCTTTTTTGCTAATTTTATTATACTACATAGATCTGCATTTCTTATGACACAATAAACATCAAAATTCTAATTTAAATTTGTTCTTAAAAATATACAATATTGCACTTCAATTTTTGGTAGTTTAAGGAGTATCTGAGTAAAAAAACATCATACAAAGACACTACAGTTTTTATCTTGACTGATATTTGCTTATGCAAATAGCTATTTCAAAACTATCTTTATAATTGGTTGAAAAAAAAGTAGATCTCTCTAGAATACTTACCTAATTGGCAATTCAAAGTAAAATAATAAATCTTGGTCAGTGTAAAACAGTTTCTCTATAAGAAAAGTTAAAAATAATTTATGCAGTTTCATATTCAGTATTTGGCAGGGAGGGTCTGGGGCTGAAACCCAGGGCCTTGCACATGCAAAGCATGCATGCACTCTACCACAAAATTATAACTCCAATCCCTCAGTATTTTTGTGTGTCTTAGGAAAAGTACAGGAAACTGATCTCTTATATTTTTTAAAAGTAGTTTCAAGGCTTCTGATCTTATATTAAGGTCTTTGATCCATTTTGAGTTAATTTTATATAGCATGATAAAAACTAAGAGTTAATTCTTTGAAAAGATAAATATAATTGACAAACCTTTCGATAAACTAACCAAAAGAAAAAGACCCAAATAAGTAAAATTAGAGATAAAAAAGGAGACACTGCAACAGATATAACTGAATTGCAAAGGATTGTTATGGCATATTTTGAAAAGTTGTATGTCGATAAGGTGGAAAATCTAGAAGAAATAGGCATATTTCTGGACATATGATCTACCAGAACTGAACCAAAAAGATATTTAAAAAAAAACCTAGATAGATCAATAGCAACTAATGAGATTGAAGCAGTAATAAAAACTCTCTCGACAAAGAAATGCTGTGGACTACATGGATTCACTGCTGAATTTTACCAGATTTCTAAATGTTCCACAAACCATGTCTTAGTTACTTTTCAAGAGAGGAAGACCCGCCTCCTTTACACTGTATCTCGGCTCCATCCCTGGGTGGTACAGCACTCACATCGCCAATCCCAGCACTACACAACAAACCAATCACAAACGTCAGACTCAGCTGCATCCAAATTAGATGAGACCTTGGGGGGACACAGGACAAACTAAAGCATTCCACACCTGGCCCCCCAAGGACTCAGGTATATCCTTTATACAAAAGATATTTAGTCCATTTTCAAGAGTTGCCACAATCCTAACAGTCTCAGCATTGCTGAGTCCAAGTCCCAAATCTCCTCCAAGATCTATGGTGAAATTTTAACTATAACCCCCTGTACAAATGAAAACAAGTTAAACACTTCCAAAATGCAAAGGCACAAGAAGAACGTTACCATTTAAAAGTTACAAACGGGAATACAAAGCATTGGAATCACAGCAAATCCAAAATCCAGCAGGGCAAACACTAAATCCTGGAGTTCTCTGTTCAGCATGTGAAGCAATCTGATTGCAAGCTCCAAAAGACTTGAGTGATTCCACCCAAATGGCACTTTCAAGGTCTTAATTTCCAGCCAGGCTTTCTTCTCTCTTGGCTGTGGGGGTCAACTGCCTGGATCACTGAGCTCTCTGAACCTGATTGTAAGGAACAGCTTCTCTATGCCGCTGCCATTCTGGAACCTGGTGTGGCCACCGCCCTTTTGAAACTCCAGTGGCCTCTGTCACCACTCTGGAACATAGCACTCTGGGGCTTTTTCCTCTGAGCAAACTCACTTTTGCCAGCTTCAGGTTGCAAAGGGTGGAGGCCAGTAGCTTCCTGGGATGCCCCCAGGCCATCTTTTTTATTTCTTTGTTCCTTCTCAGCAATCGAGGTCTCAGCTCTATCTTTACAGTCCATAGCTTCCTGGCCAAACTCACAAGGTTTTAAATCACCATGCTGGGCTCTCTGCTCTTGTTCCCAACATAAGTCTGGCTAAGAGCCCCAACAGTAGCCAGGCCACCGTTTCAACATTCGGCTGCCTGTAATTTCTTTTTCTAGACTAATCAGTCCTTTGCCCTTAATCTCAGTCTCAGGCAAAGTCTCTAGGCCCATGCTGAATGCAGACAAACTTTCTGCCAAGCCATAACACACATCATGCGGAATCCAACCACCAATGCAGTCCTTCTTCCCAGCAGAAACCTCCCGAGGCTGGTCTCTATCGGCAGGCTTTCTATCAGCCTTCTGGTCATCTGAGCTCTGACCAGAATCTCCCATACAGAACAGTCTAAGCTGTTACAGCTCTGCATTCAGACAACATCTCTGAACCTTTCCAGACTCTTCCCACAAGTCATTTCCAAAGGCTCTTGAACCACATGGTCAGGAATAGTCACAGCAATGACCCCACTCTGCTGGTACCAAATTCTGTCTTAGTTACTTTTCCCTTGTTGCTGAGACAAAATACCTGATGCTCAAAATTAGGGAAGGAAAGGTTTATTTCTTACAGTTCTTGGGAGGTTTCAGTCCATACTCAGTTGGCTCCAAGGCAGCATGGCATGGTGGGGCCACCATTAATGGCCTGCAAACAGCAAGCAAACTGGTGAGAGAGGATGGAAGAGCAAGAGAGGAAGACCTACCTCCCTTACACTGTATCTAGGCTGCACCCCTGGGTGGGTGCAGCACTTACATCACCAATCCCAGCACTAGACAACAAACCAATCACAAATGCCAGACTCAGCTGCATCCAAATTAGATGAGGCCTTGGGGGGACACAGGACAAACCAATGCAAACCATTCCACAAAAAAAGGGAAGAAAACCTTCCAAACTTATTTTATGAGGCCAGTATTACCCTGCTATCAAAACACAGAACAAAACCAGAAAACTATAGACCAGTGTCTCAGATGAATATAGTTCCAAAAGTCCTCAACAAAATAATGGCAAGTCAAATTTAATAGTGCATAAAAAAGATCACACATCAGGATCAGACTGGTTTCAGTCCAGGGATATAAGGATGGTTCAACATATGTAAGTCAGTAAACATAACACACCACATAAACAGATCATAAATAATCACATTGATGGAAATAGGAAAAGCCCTTGATAACATTCAACAATATTTCATGATAAAGCCCTGAATAAATTAGGTATAGAAACAGCATATATTAGCATAATAAGGGCAATAAATGACTTATACTGAATGGGTAAAAACTGAAAGAACTTCTTCTGAAATGTGGAACAAGAAAGGGTATCCACTCTCACCACTCTTATTCAAAGAATTGTAGAAATTCCAGCCAGAGCAATCAAGCAAGAGAAAGGAAACTGCAAAGGCATACAAATAAGAAAGGAGGATATAAAATTATCTGTTTGCAGATGATATAATTCTAACATAGAAAATCTTAATGATGCTACAAAAAGACTTTTAGAACAGATAAACAAATTTAAGAAACTAGCAGAATATAAAATCAACATATAAAAATCAGTAGCTTTTCTATACACCAATAATGAACTCACGAGAGCTGAGAGCTGAGTTTCAGCTGAGAAAGAAACCAGGAGCAATCTCATTCACAATAGCCACAAAACAAGGCAAAGCAAAACATAAGAAAACAATCCCCAGGAATAAATCTAAGGAGGTGAAAGGCCTCTACAAAGAAGTTTACAAAATAACACTGAAGAAAAAAATTGAAGACTCTAGAAGGTGGAAAGACCTCCAATGTTTATGGATTGGGAGAATTAATATTGTTAAAATGGCCATATTAGCAATATCCAAATACCATCAAAATATCAAAGACATTACTCACAGAACTAGAAAACACAATCCTAAAATTCATGTGGAAACACAAATGATACCAATCTTGAGTGGGGCAAAAAAAAAAAATTAAAATAAAAAAGACTTGAACTCCTGAGGCTTCATAATACTTTATTTCAAAACATGCTACAGACCCATAACAACAGAAACAGCATGGTGTTGGCATAGAAAGAGATCCATAAACAAATGAATTAGAGGACCCAGAAATAAATCCATGTACCTTCAGCAGATTGATTCTCAACAATAGTGTTAAAAGCAGACGTTGGAGAAAGGACAGTCTCTTCAACAAATGGTGATGGAAAAACTGGACATTCACACACACAAAATTGAAACTTGGATTTTATCTCTCACCCCCTACAAAAATCAACTCTAAATGCTTCCTGTCTTCAGACAGAAAGAGGCTAACGAGGTAGGCTGAGGCCATACTTGGCCCTTCCTGAACATCTTATTCTTTTGTTTACTTTTCTTAATGCCTTTTTGGGTTTTACTGTGAGCATGTCTTTCTTCTACCTCTTCCTTAAATTTTCCCACGAGAGAGGAACTGAAGGTAAGAACAAGAAATGACACTGAGAACACTTGAGTATAAGTTCATTGTTCTAAACACAGTTTCATTTAATTCCTACGATAGACTGCAAGACAGATATTAACTCTTCCTATTTTACATCTATGGATATCTGAAGCTTAAAAGAATTAAGAAACTTGTATAAAGTCACTACTCCAGCAAAGATATGCTTGGACTTACAGTTGAGCTCTCTCTATTAAAATTCTAAATTATTTTCTCCTAAACTTCCTGAAAGCAAGGGACCTCCTCTGTCTTAGTCATCTTTGTATCTATGCTTCTCATTTGGTAGCTCACACAAGTGACTTATATATTGTGTTAACTTAAATATTTGCCCAATAAAAATCAAAGCATATGCATCATATATTTGCTCTACTAGAATTTTAAGAGTACAGCCCAGTAATATTGAGTATATTCACACTATTGTATAACAGATCTCCAAAACTTTTTCATCTTGTAAAACTGAAACTCCTCACACATGGAACAATTCCCCATGCCCTTATTCCCAGCTCCTGATAGCCACTTTTCTATTTTCTATTTCTGTGAGTTTGAGTACTCCAGACATGGAATCAAATGGTCTTTACCTTTTTGTGACTGGTAGATTTAGCATAACGCCTCCACAGCTCATCTACTATCACAGCATCTGGCAGGACTTCCCTCCTTTTGCATTGGATAGTTATTCTACCAGAATTTTTAAGGGGCTGCTTCATCAAGCTGTTTCTGCTTCATTCACAGAAAGCTTTGATGATAGGGTGGCCACACTGCCACTAACGGGCCATCACATCGAGTTAACAGATTCTCTCACACAGTATTCACAGCAACTCTTCAAGGTTGTTACTACAATTCACTGATGGGGAAACTGAGGGCTAAGGAGATTACACAATATGTTCAGCGTCACAGAGCTTCAAAGTGCCATGAGATGGACTTTGGTTGCTCTTCCAGGCCCACATCAATTTTCACTGCCTTCCCGTGAGCTCTTAAGAGACGAATGACATAGGAAGAGGGATTCTGAGGCTTAGACACAAGAGGCAACACCCAGCATTGTACTTCCAGTTAGCTACAGAGCTGGGGCAGGGCCATGAACTCATGACTCCTGGCCCAGAGCCCTCTGTGTTCTTTTACTTGCTCAGTTTCTTCCTCCCCATACTGCACACCAGGTAACCTGTGCATGTGACCTCTCCCTCAATCCAAATTCCAAGATTTCCTCAAGGTTCTTCCTGGTTGGCCAAAGACCTCCACCAGTGTTCCATGAGCTTTGCTTCTTGGCACGGCTGAATGCAGCTGGAAACACTAAGCACTACTATGTGATCCTCCACAGAGGGTCCAACATACTACCCAAGAGCACCAGGAAAGCATGATAAATGCTTTTTGACTGCATGTGCCATAGAATTGCATAATTTATGAGCCTATCAGGCCCTTTATGGAGCACCTGGCTTAACACATGCATTTTCCAGATGAGAAACTGGGACCCTATAATGCAAAGTGACTAGTCTGCTTTCACGGCTAACTGATGAAAGATCAGGACCACAGCTTGGCCCTTTGCCTCCTGCTTGGTCCTCTCCCACTGCTCATGACCATCTAATCAGGAACCTTTATAATTTCTAGGCATCAGAGTGTTGCCCTAAGTGGGCAGACAGAAGGAAGGAAAGGTTAAACTCTACATTCACTCATTTTAAGACAATATGAAAGCACTGCTTCTTTATTTCTTTGGGGACAAAAGATGAAAAGGAATATTGAACAGAAAGAAATGAAAAAAGAGTAGTGCAAACTCCTAGTCCTTATTCAGGTATTAAATAGCTGAAAGGTAAGACAGTCTCTCTGTCCTCCTCCCTCAACCCTACCCGCCTCAATATTGTTTGCTCTTATGGGCCAACGAGACTACAGTTCTCTCCAGAGTAAAGTGTGGAAACCTAGAGTGGGGTATTAACTTTTATGACTTCGAAACTCTTTAATAAGTTAACTTTATTAAAGGATTGCTGTTTTTTTAGTACCTTGAAAATGAAATTACACCTTCCAGAAAATATATGCAGGTTTGCCGTCTTGTTATAGCCACCCACTTGCCTCTTTCCACTCAGAACAAAGGAAGTCAAACACTTCTGCAGCATCCTGCACCTTACAAAATACTTGCATACATTATTTTGAAAATGTTTATCTTTATAATAATTATAGGAATTAAATAATAGAGGTATTTAATCAATCAAGAAATGTTTACTGGGGGCCTGCCGCATGTTGGGCATTTAACTAATGTAGGCTCTAGAGATGTAAGATTAAACAAAGCAGGGAAAGCTCCTCCTCCTTCAATTAGTTGCCCTTTCAAGGATGAGACAACTTGCATAGAGTCAGGGTAAAGGTAGGGAGGATTAGGAGAATAATGACCCTTACCATTTATGGAAAACTTAGGATGTGCAAAGCTCCAAGGTACTGTGTATTTGACCAATGCTCTCTTATAGCAATGTTACTATGGTACTAAGTTGGAGTATCAGGGTTACTCCCAGATTTGTCTGACTCCAAAGTTTCGTATCCTTTAGGCCTGCCTTTGCATGCTGAGGTGTGCTGGGTATTGGGATGGCAGAGTCTGGTGGCAGATAACTTGAAGATAAGATGCTAGTTTCTCTTTAGGTACTCAAAGTACTCAAAGGGACCTGGAATGATGGAGTAGACCATTGGTGCACTCGTTAGCCTGACTGCTCTAATAAGTCCGACAAGGGACTTTATGCTTTCTTGATCCCTATCTCTCAGCTATGGAATGCAGCTGTGCAGGTAGGTGGTTGCTAAAAAAAAACCCAGAGCACCTGCCCAGCAGAGGTGTCTGAAATGTTCTCTTAAAAGATGATGAATTACAACTGTCCAAATGAAGTAGGGTCAGCCTCTACTTCATTTCATATACACAAATTAGATCAAAGTGGATCAATGATCTAAATGTAAAACCAAAAAGCATCTTCATGGTTTTGTATTAGGCAATGACTTCTCAGATATGGCACAAGTGATGGAAGAAGACAAAATTTGACATTATTAAAATTAAAAACTTTTGTGTTTCAAAGAAAACAAGAAGGTGATCTGTGGAATGGAGAAAATATTTGCAAACCATATATATGTCATCATATATGACTTGTCTTTAGAATACAGAAAGATCTTTTATGATTTAAGAATATAAAAACAACCCAATTAAAATAGGAGCCAAGGATCTAAATAGACATTTCTCTTAAGAACAAATACAAATGGCTGATAAGCATATCAAAAGATGTTTGATATCATTTGCAAGCAGGGAAATGCAAATTTAAACCACAATGACATACTACTGCATACCAACTAGGGTGGCTAGAATCAAACAGCAAATGAGTGGCAGCAGAGATATGCAGAAATTGTAACTCTCACAGATTACTGATAGGAATATAAAATTATACAGTTGTTTTAAAAGGGTCTGACAGTTACTAGATATGTTAAACATATAGTTACCATGTGGTTAAATAATTCCACCACAGATATATATCTGAGAAAAATTAAAACATTTCCATAAACAAACTTGTGTGCAAATGTTCATAATAGTATTATTCTTAGTAGTTGAAAAGTGGAAATAGCCCAGATGCCCATCAGTTGATCAATGAATAAACAAAATGTGGCACATGCATAAAATGGAACACAGTAAATTCCAATATACAAATGAGTTCTGTTCTGACAGAACATTAATAAGTTGGGTTCATCCTTTTGCTTCCACACATCCTGAGCTCTGATTGAGCACTGTACTGCTGTACTCTATTGCACTGTACAATAAACACATAGCAGCACAACTGTGAAGAGTCCGGCGGACATGTGAGCTACTTCCGTGGTTTGTTCACATCTAGGAATGTTCATAATGCAAGGTCCACTTGCAACTGTGAAAGTTCACAATTCAAATGCTTGCAAGCCAGCGACTTACTGTATTATATGGCAATACAAAGATAAAGGAACTGATACATACCACTACGTGGATAATATTTGAAAAGAAGCTTGTCAGAAGAGACCACATATTATCATTATGTTTATATAAAATGTTCATAATAGGCAAATCTAGATAAACAGAATGATTACTGGTAGCCTTGGGACAAGACACTGGGAAAATCTGTACAAGGCTATTAATCATCATAAGATTTATTTTGTAGTAATCAAAGTGTTCTATAATCGATTGTGGATATGGGTGCAGAACTCTATAAATATACCAAATGTCATAGAGTTCTACATTTTAAATGGGTAAATCATATGGTACAAAATTATCAAACAAACAGCTGATATATAACCTAGTACTACTACATCTGAGGAGTAGTGAAAGTACTACTACTGAGAAGTAGTGAAAGATGGCCTTAGATGTAAGTAGGCAACTGGGCATAGCCTGTTATCTTCTGGAATCAAACGTGCTATTGTTGTGCCATGAGCTTTCCAATGTTTATCTTCTGTAAACGTACAGACAATACTGGGTTGGGGGGTGTCTTCTGGACCAAAAAAAATAAAAATCTATGATAGCACATGTATTCAACAAGTATTACCCAGACTATAGTACAAAGTAGAAAGCTTAGATGGAACCAATTCCCGCGGCAACACACAGCCACTGATAAGGCTTATAATTCATCAGAATGGTACAAGTTGTATGCAATTTCAGTAAAATCTCATTTGAGATAGGCAACATTTATTCCAAACCAGAAGAGACAGTGTTTCAGTTAGTTTCCCATCACTGTGACAAAACACCTGAGACAAGCAACTCATAAGGAGAAAAGATTTATTTTGGCTTACAGTTTCAGAGGTCCATGGTCACATAACCCTGTGGCAGCACACTAGGTGGGGGGAGCCTATGGCAGAGGAGCTAGCTGTTCACCTCACGGCAGGCAGGAAGCAAAAAACAGTCAGAAAGGGATTAGGGATCAGTATCCCTGTTAAGGGCTGCCCCAACAGCTTAACTTCCTCTCACTAGGTCCCACTTTCTACAGGTTCCATCACCTTCCAACAGTGTCACAGATAAGTACCCAGGCTTTCAACACATGGGCTTTTGGGGGATATTCAAGACTGATGCTATAGTAGTCAAATATTTCTTTCTTCTTCTCTCCAAATGTCACTCCATGTTCCAATAATGCTTGTACTGAGTTTTAGAACAAACGTTTATAGTAAGGTAAAGTTCCTGGTGGGTGGCCTTGCAGTACAAGCCTCTGCCCCCACTTCTCCCTTTAGATTGTAAGTGTTGGTCTGGTTTCTTTCATCATGAACAGTAGTATCAACAACCTCAGCTAAATACTATGCACCTTTTAACCAGACTTGAGCTAATCTCAAATAAACAGTGCTTGAACTTCAGAAGTCTAGTCTCTTACGTTTGTGTGAATGATATACTCCACATTATTTTAGCAAGGGCCCACCCTGTTGTATTCCTATAATGATAGTTCTCTATCTTACTGAGGGTAATGAATGACGGTCCTTCACAATGGAAGTACACCCAGAACCTCAAATATGAATAGCTGCTCATTTTATAGTGATGGAAAGCTAGCTGTGACATATACATAGCAAGAAATTAAGAGGTTTTCCTCATCTGCACCAGTGGGAAGGAACTAGCATTTGGCTATGACATCTGTTAAGTGTGATGGGTCTCTCTCTGACTCTCCCTACATAGCTATTGTGGGACAAAGCAGGAGTCTGAGTAATTGCTTTCTCATTTGTTATTCTACCAGTGCAGGAGCCAACTCTGCCCTTATACCTTTGTCCCAGAAGAACTATTAACAATTTGAAGTTTCCATCAGCTAGAAACATACCTGCCATACAGACCACTTTCCTGCATCATTCACGCAAAGGTTGGTGATGTTTGGACAGAGTCCAGCACAGTATTTTTCATTTAGTTGAAGTTGTTTTCAATGTTTTCCAGTGATTGAAGGTCAAGTGTGGAACAGGGGATTGTATTAATAAAGACCATGTGAAGTGAACTGCTAGAATGATTTTAACCCAACACTGGCCAGAGAGCACAAGCACTGGCAAGCAAAGTCTGTGAACAAACCGGCCATCAATAAAATGGTGCAAGTTCTCGGGGGAAGGCAGAGGATTCTAAGCATGGGAATGTGTGTATGCATGTGTGTGTTGTGAGGAGGAAAACCCTGTCAGCAGGGAGTTTTCAACTGGCAACCTTACTAGACATATAAAAAGAACAGAGTTTCTTTTCTCAGTGACAGATGTGTTTCCTAGAAAGCCTCACTGCCTTTCTTGGAGAAGACACGGCAATTTTGCATTCTGTTCTGGTTTAGATTTAAGATGTCAGAGGTGGGGCCTGGTTGGAAGGGGTAGGTCACTAGTGCTGTGACTCGGAAGGGTGTATTCTCATTCCCAGCTCCTCCCCTCTTTCTCTGCTTCCTAGCTGCCATGCGGTGAGCAGTTTTCCTACTCCACGCTGTTCTGCCATGCAGTTTTTGCCTTAGCGGGAGCCAGCTATGTGCTGGACCCACTGAAACTGTGGGGAAAAATAAACCTCTCTTCCTTTAAATTGTGATCGTTGACTATTTTATTCCAGGAGAGTGACTGACAGAGAAAAACTGATATTGGGAGTGGGGCTAGTGCTCTGACCATGCCTGACTATGTGGTTTAGAAGCCTTTGGAGCTGGTTGGTGGGAAGAGTCTGGAAAGGTTTGGAGGGGCTGGCTAGAGAACCTCAGAATGCTGTAAACTAAGTTCAATGAGAGATTCTGGTCAAAGATCAGAAGATCAAAATGCTGATAGGAATGTGGACAGTAAAGATCAAACTAGAGGTCTCAGATGAGAATAAGGACTGTACTGGAAACTGGACTAGAGGCTATGTGTGTTTCATTCTGGCAAAATACCTGTCTGTGTTTTATTTATGCTCTATGACTTTGCATGTTGATAATTTTAAAGGACTAATGAAATCCGGCAGAAGAGATTTTAAGGCAGTCCTACAATCAGGCTATGGCATGGGTACTGCTGGCTGCTTTTAGTCAGATCTATAGCGAAAATCAGAAGCAAAGAATAAAGCTGGAAGACTTGGAAAAATTTGCTGGTGGTCAGAAAGAAAGCATCTGTAATGTGGGGACAAAGGAGAATTTGAGTGCTGACGAGATTAGCATCATAAAAAAGAACCAAGCACTTTATACAGGGACAAGAAGAAAGATGCCTTGAGGGCATCTCAGAAATCAGTAAGGCCCCACCCACTGCAGGCTCAAGGGGACAAAACTATAAATGTCTCATCTTAGAAGCCAGCCTCTGGGATGACTGCTCCAGAAGAGTCACCTAGGGAACAGCTTCCTCAATATTTATTATGCCATGTTCAGCCATTTAGGCACTCAGAAGCTCCTGCGTCAGTGGGCCTGGTTAATAAGCAAGCTGGTGACAGACTTTGGTATCATCTTCATGGTGCTATTTACAGAGTCACTTCTGACCACTAGTAATTATATTAAATATTACAGGGACAAAGTTTCATAACTTTTTTGTTTAAAATAAACATAATTTTGGTTTTTATAAGGGAATATTAGAGTTTCATATGTCTTTTCTTTTTTATAGGCTTATAGTTTCACATTTTCCCTAACTGAATAATGTAACCAGAAAAGTACAGGTGAGTATCCCCTATCTAAAATTGTTGGGACCAAAGGTGGTCTGAAGTCTGGATTTTTTTCAGATTTTGGAATAGTTGCATATACATAATGAGACATCATCTTGGGAATGTGCCTTAGTTATTTTCCTTGATGTTGAGATGCATACCTGATACCAGCAAATTAAAGGAAGAGAGATTTATGTCAGCTCATGGTTACAGTCCATAGTGAAGTGGCTCCAAGGAAGGACAGTAAGGGAGACTGGCATGGACAGACGAGAAGCTGCTCACATCACGGTGGTGGGGAAGCAGAGAGAGAGAGACAGAGTGAAGAGGGAAGGCGGGGAGATAAATTTTTCTAGGTCATGCCCCCAGGAACCTACCTCTTTGGACTATCTCCCACCTCCTAATGGCAAGTCAGCTACTGACTCATCAATGGATTAATCCACTGATAATTATCATGTCCCTATGATTCAATCACCTTCCCAAAGCCCTAGCTATGAGTGCATGATGCATGGGGGGGCACATCTAGATATAAACCACAACAGGATGGAACCCAAGTTTAAACACAAAATTTACCTAGATTTCATATATACCTTATACTTTATATACTTGAATATCATTTAGTATAGTATTTTTAATAATTTTGTATCTGAAAACTTATTGATGTGGAATTTTCTACTCACAGTTTCATGTTTGTACTCAAAAAGTTTCAGATTTTGGGGCATTTCAGATTTTGGATTTTTGCATTATGGATGTTCAGTCTGTACTAACTTTGCTTAAATGTCAGCTAGAAGCTCTTGACAGACAGATTCTTAGATATGGAATGCTATAGTTTGGATCTGGAGTGTACCCCAAAGGCTCACTGTTAAGAGTTTAATACCCAGTTACGATGCTATTGGGAGGTAGTGGAACCTGTAGGAAGTAGGTCATGGCCGGGGGTGGGAGCTGTTAGACCATTGCTTGGGCCCTTCCTGTCTTTTGTTTTGCTTCCTGGCTGCAATGAGGTGAGTAGCTTCTCCACTATATGCTTCTGCCATGATGCACTGTGCTGCCACAGGCTCAAACAGGGCTAAAGAGTCATAGACTGATACCTCTGAAACTGTAAGCCAAAATAAACCTCTCTTCCTATCAAACTGATTATCTCAGGTATTTTGTCACACTGATGAAAAGCTTACTAATAAATGAAGTCAAAATTCTTCAAAATGGAATCATCAACTTACCAAGAACTGTAGCAGCACCTTTTCCTCACACTGAAGCTTCTAGGATCCCATTCCTAGAGATTTGACCATCTTAGTCACTTTCTGGGGTATGACAGAAAACTTGCCTGCATAATGGTAATTCATGAAAATCTCTTTTATTTTAAAAACAACAAAGTATAAAAAGCTATGCCTCTTATTTCAGAGGAAAGTATACTGCAAAGGCTCTGGGCAGCTTGCTATTTTCTGAATTAATTTGATCATGGACTCCATTTTCACTAAGAGCCCTCTCTCCACCTAAGCTTATTAACCCTCTTTGGGGAAATGAGAATTGAGAGGAAGGCACTGGGTCAGGTCTAGCCTGAATCTGCCTCAGTGCCTGATGGTGGTTAAGTTCCTCCTACAAAAATGCTCTTCACAGCCTCCTCTGACATCCTTGGCCACAATGCTGATGCACTTAAATAGATTTCTTTGACCTCTCATATACCCCTAGAAGGCTGCACTTGCACTTCTGTGAGCTGGGATGGATGTGCTGACAGTCCTATGGGAGTGGCTGACCCTGTCACAGTGTTGAGGAGCAAAACCAGTCCAGACAGGGAGCCAAGCACTCAATGACCTCCTCCCCCTCTCTGGAGCCATATCAAAACTGCTCAGTACACCACTGCAAGTGAGAATAGCCTGCATCTGAGCCCCCCACTAACCTTTCTGTCTCTTACCTGCCAGGACTTAAATGACTCTGATATATTGGACTTGTGGTCTGAGACAAAGGATCTTTAACCACTTCTGAAGACTACTGTACTGGCAGGCTGGTAAGGTGGAAATCTAGGAACCAAATTGTAACAGATATCATAGGCAACCTTATTTTACAGTTTTGCATAACCCTGATGGAACAATCTTCCTATATGGAAGATCTTAGAAAAATACTAATTATCATTTCAGCCCATAAGCAGGAGATCAAAGAGGGCAACTCTAATGTCATTTAGACTTAGACTCTGTTTTGGGTATTGACAAGGTCTTTTAGGACATAAGGTAATTTTTTCTTACTAAATGATAGCATTTAGCATGTAGCAAGCATACACAAGTATACAGGGCCATCCATCAAATAAACAACTCATATGGGGAAACTCCAAGGAGGAGGGGGTTCTACAATACAGGAATGTGGACCTTTTCAATTATATGACAAGGTACGCTTGGAGATAAATGAGGGTAGCTATTCATTTTGCTTTAAAAAATCTGTCATCTTTTAAAAGAGGAGTGCTACAGTGGAAATTTCTTTTCTTGGCCATGCTAAGGATCAAATTCAGAGTCTCACATGCTAGGCAAGTGCCCTGTCACTGACCCACTACCCCAGTTCTACATGGTGGACACTTTATGAGACATGGAGTTAGACAGACCAGGGTACAAATCCTGGTTAGTGGGGTGAGTCTCTCAACTCTTCTGAGCTTTCATTTTCTCATCAGTAAAATGGGGATAATATGTACTTGGGAAGAATATTGTAAGGATCAAATAAGATAATTTGTTTAAAGCTTTTTAACTATGGTCTAGCAGAGAGAAGATCATGAATAAGCATGGCAAGCCTCCTTTTACTGGAACTTATTCATGGTTGACTCAGGCTGATACTGTTTGAATTCTGCACGATCTTGGTATTCTTACACCTTGGTCTTGGGAAGGCTTTGAGAATAATCTTGAGAGGCAAGAAGAGGCCTTTCAAAGTGGTTTCTGGGTTATAGGCATCACAATGATGACTCAGGAAAAAGACTGAGGTCAGTGAACCAAAGTGAATCCACTGGAACAATCCATTTTCTCCAGGAGGCCAATGTGTTTCATTCTCTTGACAATATCAGGATGAATTTTCTCTCTTCTTCTGTTCTTTCTGCCCACATGGCTTATTAGCATTCACACTGCCAACAGGCAGGAACCAAAAAGGGAACCAAAATTCACTTTGGTATCATGTCCAGTCTGCTCTGAGAGAAAGTCTGAGAAGTAAGAGTGTCAAAACCCATGGGAGTCTCAAATAAAGTGGGTAGATGAATAAGCACTAATTCCAGGTTCTGAGATGGGCTGCATATTGCTCTTGCTGGTGCCTGGTGAACAGATATTAACTATTAGAGTTACCATATTTTAACAGAGGTTAAATACAGATGTCTCTAGAAAAGTCAGTTTAAGGAGTGTGAGACAAGAGGGACAGACAGATCTGAGAGTGAGCTTCTAGAAAGGATTATAAGGCAAGAAGAGCTACAGGAGTGATCACTGGTGGGAGGTGCTGAGGGAATAAAAGTAGAAAGGCACAGAACAAGAAGGTAGGGATATCGCCAACCAAATTTGTTCCAGGGTTGCCTGGCATCAGGAACACTGTAATTAGATCCCAATTAACTGTTTGTTTTTATTTTAAAAACAAAAAATGATACAAAATTAAAAAAAAAGAACTAGTAAATTAACACTAGTTAATATATTGCATTTTGTTATCTTGAAAGTAGTTGTTCAGATTACAAGATTTAGGCATGAAAAAATGATCAGACAATGAAAATGCAAACTGTTCTTTTTGATGAATAGAGATTAGAAGTATAGTTATCTATCTTGTATATATTTACATACACACAGATATATATATATATATAATCTTTTCCCATCTCTCTTTTCTCCTTTCCCCATCCCAATTGTTCTTTCCTTTTGAGCACTCTCTTTCCCTTTCATTTTCACAATATCGATGGTACGTTTTGGATCTTATTTACTTTTTTTTTACACTACAATATTTACATATGCAAATTTGATTTATTTCACTTATGAGTATGGTCTCTAGTTGCATCCATTTACCTATAAAAGCCTCAAGTTTATCCTTCTTTATAGATAGATGATAATACTCCATTGTATAAAAATATCATATCTTTTTTATCCATTCTGAGGCTGATGGGCATTTGGGTAGCTTTGGTGGAAGAGACAGACCTCAGTTATTCACTCTGTTCTACTTTTCTACACCCCTGACTATAGCCCCCTGTTTCAATGGCTTGGATCCCCATGAAGCACCCAGGTGGCACCTCTGTAGCACAGTACCAGAGCCTCCAGGGTCAGCATCCTTCATACCCGAACCAAGAGCCCCTAACTCCTAACAAACATTAACCACTTGGCAGGATGGGCCCCTCCCAGGAGTAAGGCCACTTCCTAATAAATTGATTTTTATGAACCAAAGCCAATGAAGAAAATCACCTTTTAACAAAAACAAATCCCAGCCAACTTACTTACATTTAAACATTTCTGTAGCCAGGGAGAAAGATGACACCATTTGGGTTCAATATGAACAGAGGCGGGAGATTTAAGAGGACAGGCTAGGAGGAAGCCAAAGATTTGACTTAGTCAAGGATGGTGGGGCTTAAACTGCATGAGTGAGAAACTGAAGCTGACTTTGAACAAGGCTGGAACCTGGCTGGCTGGTGCTCCGGTCCTGCAGCTGCAGGTTTCCCATCCTCTGCACTGTCCTACCGGCCACATACACACTATAGAACTTGGGGCTGGCTGTGTAGAGCATTCTTCTTGCTAGGTGTCTGTGTTTGCGAAGTTTAACTCAATGCTCAACCAAAGCCCACCTACAGCGCAGATGCTCTGAGCCATCAGGGTTTTACAAGTTCCATCTGCTGCCGCGCACCTCACTGTGGGACATATTTCTCATCAGCATAGCATCCTGAACATTTTAAACTGCTGACAGATGAAAGCTGGCCTTGCTTGAGATATGCATTATTCCAGACTTACACATGCTCTTATAAGGAAGTGGAAAACTACAAGACTACTTACTGCTAGCCTGGGACTGGTACCGTGCTCACAGAGAGGTCCTGACTCGGACTCTGGGATGGCTCCAGTGCTTCGTGATGTGTCTTCCTCTGTCACCAGTGCTGATCAATCCTCAACAAAACTAAGGAATTCAACCTTTAAATGCATGACTTTGCTTCTGAGCTGGGAAGCAGCCAGGAAGGAACTGGGACATCCAACAGGAGTCACTGTCCATTTCAACAGGCCTAAGTGATTAGCCTTGGCCATGAGTGGGGTGATTTTTCACATTATCTTCAATTTAATCTCATTGTTGAATAATTAAATACTTATGACATGGCATAGAGGCTGAGGGTGTAGCTCAGTGGTAGAGCACTCGCCTAGCATGCATGATGTCCTGATCCTCAGTCCTGAAAAAAAATTATCCAGCAGTATAATTCGGCATCGTCACTGCCTAATCAGGAGTTGCTGCCACAGCAATGCAGCAAGGTTCCAGAAGTCCTCTGCAGTGCAAGCCATCCGCACTCTTCGGTTCTGGGGTTGAGGGAAAGTCCTCGGAGGGAAGCCTGTATGGCTGTGCAGCGGGGCTGAGGCAGTAGTTGCTGACCAAGTGGGAGGCAGGTATTCTAACACTTTGCCCAGCACTAGTCGCCTCCCCTCCATGGTGGTTCCTGTTGGGGAGGATGAGGGCAAGGTCATGCAGATAAAAAGCACAGCAGAAAGGAAGCCTCAGAGATCTTTTGTTATTGCTGTTGCTTTTTTTATTTGTTTGTTTGTTTTTGAGGCAGGCTCTTGTTATGTAGCTCAGGCTGGTGTCAAACTCATCATCTACCTGCCTCAGCCTCAAAAGTGCTAGAGCAAGTATGTGCCATTGTGCCCGTTTTGAGAGTTTTGTTTTTCTTAAATCACAGCATATTAATAACCAAGAGAGGTTAACCTAGCTAAATTGATACTGGAAGCCGGGCG
Source organism: Dasyprocta punctata (assembly GCA_004363535.1). Lineage (NCBI taxonomy): Eukaryota > Metazoa > Chordata > Mammalia > Rodentia > Dasyproctidae > Dasyprocta > Dasyprocta punctata. The sequence continues at coordinate 30,039 of RJWM01006578.1, forward strand.
TGGTGGCGCACGCCTTTAATCCCAGCACTCGGGAGGCTGAGGTAGGCGGAGCGTTGTGGGTTCGAGGCCGGCTTGGGCTACAACGCGAGCGCAAGGCCGGCCTGAGCTACATAGTGCGACCCTGCCTCAAAAAAACCAGGCCCGGGAGTTTGGCTCAGTGCCTTAAGCGCCTGCTCTGGCAGGCGCGAGGTTGTGAGTTCAATCCCCGGTGCCGCAAAAAAAAAAAAAAAAAAAAAAAAAAAAAATTGATACTGGATTGACAGTGTTAGGAGCAAATTCTTCCCAAAACCCATTTCTCTATCATCCTAGAGGCCACAGGCCTTTAGAAACTCAGCTCTAAGAGCCTTCTAGTCCATCTCTGGGGAATTCGGCTCAATTCTCTTAACAGACTGAGACTATCTCAGGCACTGCCAGTTCAGATTTCCACTCAAAACACATACACTTGTGTCTGAGGAAAGGCAAGCATGAAACACACACTGAAAAGTTGAAAAGCATGGAGGGCAAGTTAATTTTCAAAGAAGAGTCAGCAACTTGACACAATGGAATGCGCGATTCACCTCTGTGGGGCAAACATTGATTTTCCCACCGGGGAACATCACTAAATTAGTTGGTAGGTGAAGTCTGATCTCTAACTTTTTTGTATCCATTCCCCATAGATCTTACATTTTATTTTAAGACCATGAAACAACATGAGATGAAAAGTCTCACTCAGAAACAGAAATGGAAAGGAAAGGAGGATTCAGTATTTTCTCTTGTTCAGAGAAAATACTTCCAAAGGCATTTCATAACTAAAACTAAAGTATAAAGCTAAGGAATGGGAGGATTTGTGGACTCTTCTTGTTTGGCTGCTGTTATGCAGTAGAGGGGGAGACGGCTCTCACTTACAATCATCTCCAGTCACGCTGGGTGGAGTCCAGGTCCTGCCCTGCTCCCCGTGCTAGTGTCCTAGGCACAGGCATCAACCAGCAGCTCTCCCTTCATCTCAGGAGGATGGAGAGGACAGGTTGAAGGAGGATTCACTCAGGTGTGAAATGTTCTGCCACTTACGGGATGCGTGGCCTTGGGCAAGGTATTCAATTTCTCTGGGCCCCAGTTTTTAAAATCGTAAACTAGAGCTAATCACTTCTACCGTATTTAAAAGGGCAGATCTAGGATTGGGTTGTTTGATTAAAGCCTGACATTTCAAAATATACTTTTATAAGCCTTCTTTCAGAAAACGAATGCAAAGTTGACAAATATAGAATGGGAAACAGGATTTTGAAAAGGGGCATGGACGTGCAGGCCCTATGGTTTAAGCTAGAGCCATGGAACATCAACTTTGCGTACTTGCCTATTTCAAATGAGATAAAAGACAAGTGTATAAATGTGTACTGAAAATGGTAAAGTGCATATGAATGCATGATGCTGAATTATTCTACAAATATATGATACTGTGGGCTGACTCGTTGGGTATAGGAGGCGAGCTGTGAACAAGACAGACAAGCTCCTATCCTCATGGAGCCTAGAGCCCAGCGGCTCTGCACCATCATCTCTGGGAGAGGGTCCTCAGATCCTGCATACGAAAGTGAAACAGATCCGTGCAGGACAGCCTGAGTGTTTAACTGCAGCGCCAGCCCCTCTCCGGGCTCTTGAAAGCCATGATCTCCACACCTAGCTTTCTGGTACTTGTGTTCTCTCTTGGTCTCAACTTCTGGTTTCTCTTCTTTCCCAACCATTGTGTTCTTAGTGATTTACATTCTAAAAACTCCAGAGGCATGAGTGGAGCCTTTCAAAGCCCTAATTTTCGAATATGAGTAGTCAGCGGTTTCCTACATGGTGAGGGGGCAGGTGGTATGTGACAGAAACAGAGACCATTGGAAAGTTACAACTAAGGGACATGGGGTTTTCTTGAATGGAGACACTGTAATAAAAATACACTAAAATTGATTTAGTGCTGGGGATACAACTCTGAATATGACAAAACCCATTGAACTCTACATTTTAAATGGCTGAACGATATGTATATCTCATAAAGTTGTTTAAAAATATGAATGGACAATCAAGGAACATCTAAAAGTTAAGAAAAGCTTGCAGTAAGAAAAAGATTAGAACAAATACATAGGAAAAAATGGACTTAAAGGAAACTCAAATTATTCAGAAAATGGAAAAAATTTTTAAAAATTTTGAGATTTAAGAAGATGCTCTGTATGAACATATAGAAGTAGGGAGCTGTGAAAAAGGAACCATCCAAGATCAAGACTGAATTCTAAGCTGGGTGTGGTGGCGCACGCCTTTAATCCCAGCACTCGGGAGGCTGAGGTAGGAGGAGCGTTGTGAGTTCCAGGCAGGTTTGCGCTACAATGTGAGCACAAGGCCGGCCTGAGCTACACAGTGCGACCCTGCCTCAAAAAACCAGGGCTGGGAGTTTGGCTCAGTGACTTAAGCGCCTGTCTGCCAGGCACAAGGTGGTGAGTTCAATCCCTGGTGCAGGAAAAAAAAAAAAAAAAAAAGACTAAATTCTAGCAAATTAAAAACAAAACAAATTTGCTGAAATATAAAATTCAGTTAAAGGTTCAGAAGATAAAATCAAAAATAACTTCTAGAACACAAAGCAAAAAGGTCAAAGACATTGGAAACATAAGATTTCAACAGATGACAGACTACAATTTTCACAATGAATGAATAGGAAAAAACAAAATGAAATTAAAAATAAAAAAGAGAAAAATTCTTCTAGAGCTACAGGAAGTCTTTTAAATGAAACAGTATAGCATGAATAAAAAAAAGAATCCACTGCATCAATGTGAACTTTGAGAACATCAAAGAATAGAGCAAAAAAGCTTACAGAAAGGTAAAATGGGTGATCAAAGAAACCAAAACAACTAGCATCATTGGGTCTCAGAAGACTGGGTAAAATATTTTATGTTTATTTAAATTATTTTTTAACTGAGAATTTTATATTCAAATTTTCTATCAAGAATAAGAGTACTAAAATCTCTAATATAGTAGGAAAGGGATGCTACCAAAAACTGACAAAAAAAGAAATTTCAAAATATTGTATGAAGTTTCACAGGTAGCCAATAAAAGAATAATGATCTCTTCTTAACAGGAAGAGAGACAAGAGGATATAGCATAAGCTAGATTTTTTTATAGCAATAAATAATTTATTTAGCTGATATAAGTCTAAAAATGTTACTTAGAGTTTTTTCTTTTTCTTTTTTGAGACCGGACTTCGCTACACAGTTCAGGCTGGATGGCCTTGAACTGACTGTGTAGTATAAGCTGGCCTCAAATTTGCAATCATCCTGCCTCAGTGTCCCAAGTGCCGCCTCAGTGTCCCAAGTGACTATCAGAAGCACTAAAAGTAGAGATTATTTTTTAAATATTGCTGCTAAGAAGCAGGGCAGAAGATGGATAGGGTGCAGTAAGAACATGTTACTTAAGAAATGTTAGTTTTTACTTTAAAATTCAAATACATTGTAAAATGTTTTCTTTTTAACTAACCTAACTGATGGATTTAAATACAAAGCCCACTAGCACCAAACACAGCACAACTCCTGACACCTGCATAGCTACTCCCATGTGTACCATCACCCTACACTCAGTATTTGTGGGTTCCACGTCTGTGGATTTCATCAATTCTGGATTAAAGATATGCAGAAAAAAATAATATGCATAAAACTAAGAACACAACTAATATATGCAGAAAACACTGCATTTGCACTGAACACATACTGGCATCTTTTTTCTTGCATTATTCTCTAATGCACTATAACAACTATTTACATAGCATTTACATGATAGGAGATATTATAAATAATCTAGAAATGATTTAAAGTATAGGGGAGGATATGTTACAATGTATGCAACTACTATGGCCTTTGATAAAAGGGCTTGGCATCCTTGAATTTTCCTAGAGCCAATGCCCCAGGATACTAAAGGATGACTACATTGCATAAAACTAACTCTTTCCTAGATCATGGGTTTAAGAATTATTTAAGCATGAGAAACACTGACTTATCTAAATACTTCTTTTGGAGATTTTAAGTATTCATCAGGTTATTAAAAAGTCTAAAAAGTTCTGCAGTAACCAGCTTAACTTCATTTGAATGCAGGTCAATTCACTGGAAAATCAACTTGATGAATCATTAATTTGTGATGTCGGTAAATTTAATACTTGTAATGGAAATGTTTTCAAAGCTTTGAAGAAATGTGCAAGTGGTAAAAGAATATTGAACACCCAAAAAGTTAGTAAAAGAGCAATTAACATAAATAATTTTACACAAACGAGATTGCTCAGGTTGTTTCTGATTTCTTTTCAATGTTTATGAATGTCATTTTTAACTATGTTTAAAATTTCAACCATTTTAAGTTTTTTGTTTAATCCTCCACAGGCCTATTAGCCTTAATTTTCTATTTCTAGCACTTAAACATTTAAATTAAATATTAAATTCAAAAGCATCTCAAAGATACCGAATTTTAAATTAAATTTAATTTTAATTCTAAATCAGTAGAAATACAAAATTAAGGACAATAAGTCACTTAGGAATTTGCAAAAGAACATTTTAAAATGCTTAAAGAAAATAATATTTCAAAAGAATATAAAAGAAGTCAAGTATACTGGAAACAACCCTGTCATATATAAAATGTCAAACCTTCAGACAGAAAAGTAGCATTTCAAATAAGAATTCTTCAAATAATGCTGACTTTTACTTTATAGGCTTTCAGCAATTTTAGAATTTTTTTTTTTTTACTGATTACTCAGGAAATGTTTCAGCATTAGTTCAGTTAATATTCAGAAAAGCATCTTTCCGTATCAGTAATCTACAATGACAAAACTACTAACTCACTGCAGTAAACTTGGCATAGCCAGCATGCAGGTTCTTCAAGGGTATGTGGTGAACTGGCTTTGAATGGGGTGGTTTATAATAATTAAGTTTCGGCAAACTGAAATGAAACCATTTCACCTAACCTAGCTTCTCCTGAACTCATCAAAACAATTATCCCCATGGAATATATTCTGGAAAATACTATTCAAGAGAAATGGAGGCAAGTGCTTGTGCTGCAGGCCCTGGGAACACAGGACTGATAACATTAATTAGAAACTCATAACAGGAGGGCTAATAGGAAAAAAAAACCTTTATGCAGATATGTGTCTCTGTAAATCTAAGCAATACTCAATGTTCTATTCAACCATCTCTAATAGTGACAAGTTTCATGTATTTTAAAAATCCACATCTAATTTTGTTATTACTTTACAAATACTTTATTTGGATGGAAAACTCAAGGATAAGCATGAAGTATTTACTTTCTTGCTCTATTCTTTGGGTCTAAGAAGGCTTGAAGCAGAACATCTCTGCGTCTTACTACGCGCCCACTCACAGGGACCGCAGGGGTCACATGCTTACAAGCACCCTTGAAGAGACAGGATCTGAATGAGTAAAACTGGTCTGGAGGGTGGGGATTGGTGGGGACGCTGGCATATTGACAGCACAGCCAGGCAGCTACCCAGCATGGCTACTTCGAGGATGTTCACTGACCAGCTCTTCCAATTCCCCAAAGTTACCAATCTAGATATTTTTAAAATTTAAAATCTCCAACTTTCTGGAAGTTAGTGACATTTTCAATTTAAAAACACATCATACAACTTATTAGAATTGTATGTTTCAGATATATGAATATACACACATATACATAAAGTGATGTCATTTGTACTATGTTATTCTCCACCTACTAAATTCCAAATGCAGTCTTTTCCATGTGTCCCTGCTTATCCTGTTGGTATTGAACAAATGTTTCTTATTAAGAAGATTATTTTGAACTTGGTTTTTGTACCCCCAAAATATTATTCTCAGCTTTGAAGCCCTTGCAAATATGTTATGAGTAACTTCTCTACATAAATCTCATTAAGTGTCTGATAAAAAATGTTGACTTAGGACCAAAAGAAACTTTAAGGCATACCATTGTGTTTCTCCAAAGGAATTATCAGCCTGTTAATGACTGTGGTTCAGAAACCAGCTGCTTTTAAGTATAAATAAACCTCCTTAGCTCACATTTTTCCATCTACAGAAAACGTACCAGAAAATACTCTCAAATGCCTTGCTGAAGACAAGGTGTGCTCTTTTTGAAGCTTTTTAAAATAAATGACAGAAATAGGTAGTGCATGCCAGGACTGGGGAACCTCATGGAATGTGTCATACACTGCCATCGGGTACACCAGGTCCTTGCACAACTTTCCTGTGTTAGGTAGAGTCTGGGTCACCTCTGGGATGCATCTTTTCTCTTACAGCTAATAGTCTTCCTCCTCAGTGCACTCGTGCTCTGGTCCAAGTGGGCCCTGCTGCTGCCTTTGACTCTAGGAACCTGCTCTTGCAAGCTTCGCTCATAATGCTTAAGTCCAATGGTTCGGAGTTGCTGCTTTCTCTCCATGTCACAGGCCTTTGTTTATTAGCCTTTGGATCCACTTTCCTATCTTTGAATCTTTTGCTATCTAAAATGTTCATTAGTTCATTTGTTTGAGTAGATTAGGATGGTAGGCATCTGTTCCTTGCATCTATTCAGCAGCCGGTTACCGCCTGAAGAACTTCTGGCCCATTCTAAACTTGTGTTACTGGCAGGGATGCTGGCACCTGTCTCACTTGGTCCAGGCAGCGATGACCATGACACTGTGAAGGAAGTCCTTCCAAAAATACATACTTTTAAATTTGGAAGTGGAGTGAACAGAACATTTTCTTTTGTTATAGAATTAGAGCATGTGAATTTAGAGTTGCTGGAAGCCATCTTCCCTATCAGGCTGTGGGGAAGATTATGTGTGTGGGAAAGGACAACACAGAGGAAAAGGCAGAGCAGAGAGAAACAGATCCAGGGAGAGAAAGGGGAGAGGGAGATAAGAAGGCAAGGAGGGTGAGGGCTCAGACTGCAACCCTGAATTCCGTCATTACAGATCTGTGCCTGGCTGTGCAGCTGTGTGGGTGGCAAACTCCAGTCTGCGTGCAGACACCCTCAAGCTGGAGTCCTGTCACTTGGGATAGGGAGAATCTTGATAGATTCATGTAGCAGGAAAGCAGGTTGCTGTAGAGAAAAGACTATAGCTTTCTGCATGTGGCAGCAGTCTAGACCTTTATAACCATGCAAATCTGGGTTCAAACTGACTTAGTTTCTTTTTTTAAACAAACATAACCAAAATAAAGTGAATGAACCTGAGGCTTGAATGTGAACTGTGCCTCTCAAACTATGGAGTTGGAGAATCGTGCAAGTCCTCAGCTCTTGTAGAAGACAGGACAGCTAATGTCCCCCTCACTGTGGCCATGAGAACCAGAAAGACGAACAAGATACTTGGACCACTGTAGGCTCTTAATACATTATCAGCAATTACTTCTCAGTTTAGGAAAGTTGAAAGGCAGAGGAGAGTTCTTCAAGTCCTTTCACCTATTCTTCAGGAAAGGAGATACTAACAAATAGCTGGCAGATGCTTTTAGGATTGTTGAGCCTGATTTATCTTTCTTTGGGAGGATATTACAGTGATATTTCCCATTATAAGTGAGAGCAGATTTGTTCCTCTTTAATTCTGAAGGGCAGTGTTAGTATGATTGGTGTCCTTTGTGCAGCAAGAGCAATTTCCATCATCCATTTCACTCTTTACAGAGCAGGGCGCTGTCTCCACTGTTCCCAGAGCCCCTACCTCTGCCTGTTCAGGGACTCAGCAGCTGACTCGCTCTCCTAGCACCTGGCTGGACCAGTTCCCTCGAACAATGAGAGTACGACACATTTTTCTAACCAGTATGCTTTTACACGCTCAAGAGCTTTCTATTAACTAGCTCTGAGGATATTTTTCTTGCTCAGAATAATTTAGCTATTTCAAAAATGAGGAACTACAATTTTGGAGGACATTTACTCCCAATTTTTCATTTCTTCAAGGACCTCTTAGTGTTCCTTACAAATGCTATCATCATTCTTTGAGGTTGGGTAAATCAGTTTTATTTGTGCAATTTAATTGACGGTCCATTCATCTGTCCTTAAGAGAATTTCCAAAATGTACTATGGACTTCACTCAAAATACACAGATAAATAGCATGGAAATGTGCTGATCAACTTTTTCTTAAAAAAAAAAATCACAAAGCGTACTTTTTGTAAATTTAAAGTGGTATTAATAAATTATGTTTTAGTCTTTCAAAGCTATATCCATCATTTTCCCTCTCACAGGCCTGTGTGATTTTCTGTTTGGTTCCCTACAGGAGAAAATGGGATTTTTTTTTTCTATTTTTTCTTCCAAAAGGTGAATAAAAAGGAAAAGAGACAGCAGCTTTCTGCTGCAGGAGTAGCCAAGCAAGAGATTGATTCAACAGGAGAAAGTCAATGCATCCCAAAAGATTCTGCAGGATTTGATATCCTGCTGCTTTGGGTACAATTTGTTGTAATAACAAACTGAAGATTTTTTCTCAGAAAGTCAAAGTGCTCAGTGAAGGCTTATGAAAGTATAAAAGAAAAAGTGAGTTAGAATGGAAAATGTTTTTATCCTGGAAATGACTTCACAAATAGGAAAACTAGAAACAGTTTCTCAGAGCATATGCTTTGCTCATATATACTGGCAAACATGAAAAAGGAAATGTTTTCCTAGGTTGCTTACCTGTGCAGAGTGGCCTCCTTCTTGAGCCATGTGGAGGGTGTTTACAGGAACCAGGCAGATGAAACAAAGAAAAAATATGCCTGTGTCCTGGCCTGCCTCGGTGGCCCAGGAAACAAGGCAGACTGGAAATGAATGAGGTTGGTAGAATACAGGAACAGAGGGGAAATGGTATTCCTATGGAGAATCTGCAGAACAGAGCACGCAGAGGGAAAGCACATGAGCTAGAATGAAAGATCACCAAGGAGACAGGCCAGACAGGAAGACAACTGGCTGCTGTAGGCCCTGAAGCATCAGAGTTCAGGGAAAGGTACCTTTCACAGAGCATAAACATCAGTGTGGAGGGTGAGAGCTACAGGTGGGACCTTCTGCTTTCCTCAAACACACTACTGAGAGAGGCACAGGGTTGGGTTCCTCCAGTCTGGAGAAAGAGTTTCACTAGAGTTATCCATGAGTGCGAGGCAGATTCTGGTGCCTCTGCTCCTGTTTTGAACTTTCCCCAGTAGACTAAGCACTAGAATGGGTAACGCTGTCACTAGGAGCCTGGTGTCTACCTGTAGCACATGGCCCTTGTGGGGGAGCTTGAGAATGGAAGGAAGGACTTGGGGTCAGAGAAACAGGGTTTCCTGAAGGACAAACAGAGGAAAATGGCATCAAAAGGACCCTTTTCACTTTGGTTAAAAAAAAAAAAAAAAAAAAAAAAATTGAAGGCTTCTAATTACTTAGAAGGGAGACTCCTCCAACTTCCAGCAGAGGTCAGTAACATGTATGGACTGCAGAAGGTGAGCCTGGTGGCACTGCTATTTAGATGACTTCTCTGGGTGCCAGTGTTTGCCAGTGTACTTCCTCCCAGAACTTGGATCCCAGTCAGTTGATTAGCACATTTAGATGCTATTTATCTGTGCATTTTGAAGGACTGGGTAGCACAGGGAGCTAACACCTCTTCATCAAATAAGCTGGACAGAAGTGGTGGACAGGGTCTCTGTTCAGAGGTATGACCACCATAAGAATAGTGTCTTTTGTGTATTAGGGTTAACTATATTCCCTGGATACGCCACTGACAGAAGGAGAAGTCTCCAGGCATGGGGAACACTGTACATTTCTTGGTCTGGGTTTAGGTTAATGGAAAGCAGCAAACTGTGTATTATTAATCCCAATTTGACATTAGAAGCTCTCCTAGTCACTGTCTAGTGATGACAGAACAAATTTATATGCTTCCTGAGGCCTTGCCTTGCCTTGCCTTACCTTGCCTGGGGGCTCAAGAGCCAGAAAGACTATGGGAGTGGATCCAGGTGACCCAGGGCCATGGGGTTTTGGGCGAAGAGAAACTGATATCCTTTTCCCAGGTAAGGACAACAGGTAAGGAAAGGCTGAAATGTAAGATGTAAGTGGCATCATACTGTCACAGATCACCCCGGCCATATATACAGCCACCTGACAGCATACTATAGGCTTTCTCAGAATACCTCATATGAGTCCTTGGCTCACAGAAATGCCACTGCATTCAGGTGCACAATTTTTGTTCATACCTAACTACCTAATAAGTTATAGACAAACCTGAAAAACCTGAAAGGGTAGTAGGCAGTTTATCTCTTGGGGCAGAACCTCTACTTTACATTTTATGAACAAGGTCGAAGAAAGTTTAAGGATTCAATTTTAAGGCTATACCAAAATAGCTCATGAAATTACACTACCCTGATGGAGTTGCCTGGAATGCTAAATTCCAAAAGAAGGTATCTCTTGGGGGGTCACCTAGCATCCACCCCACTGGCTATGAGCTGAGTCTCCAGGTCCACCACAGTCATTCTTAGAGTCCCACACACGCTGGAATGGGCTAGTGGGTACTCTGCAGCTCCTGAGCTCAAGTGGAAAGAAATTGTTTTTCCAAGAAAGACAGTCGACTTCGACTAGGTCTAAATTCATGGTAAGTAAATGCAGTGGGAGCAATCCTTGGGATCAACATTCTCTAGGAGTGGAGATCAGGCAGCAGTAATAGGGCTGGATATAGCCAGGGTTATGGACTGAATTACATACCCCCAAAATTCATGGTGGGGCCCTACCCCTAGACCTCAGAATGCAGCTGTATTTTGAGGCAAGGCCTTTAAAGGGGTGACTGGGTTAAAACGAGGCTGTGTGAGTGAGCCCTGCTCCAGTCTGACTGGCAGTTTCATGAGAGGAGACTGAAGGACACAGAAAGACACCGGGGGTGCACATGCAGAGACAGACAACCATGTGAGGACACGATGAGAAGACACCATCAGCTTCCTGATCTTGAACTTCCAGATCCAGAACTGGGAAATACTAAATCACTGCTGTTTAAGCCACTCGGGCTGTGGCATTCTGTTACGGTATCCCACATGAACTAACACAGCTGGGTTGGATCAGGGTAGAGGGAGCAAAATGGGGATCTTTAGCTCTGGGAATGTTGGGGGAAGACTTCTGAAACCAGAAACACCATCCCTCTATATGAGGCTTTGAGATGATGAACAAAATCTTGAAATCAATCAGAGCCCCAGTGGATATTAGCACTCCATTCTACCAGGATTAGTAGTTTGTCTCTTTTATTTTCTGCTATTTGTTTAGCACAAAAAAATAGGTTCCAACAAATAGTTTTGTTGACAAAATGAGTAAGTCCAAAACAGGAGACTAACATGTTCCCATTCAAATCTGCCATGCTGCCGTGTATTCCGGAGGCCATGCAGTAAGCGTGGAAGATGGGTGGGCATTTGTGGTTCAAATGATACTGTGGCTGTCTCCTAAAAGGTCATCATCTTGGATACATGGAAGACTGAGGTTCCTACAGATAGCTGATTTCCTCTATTGTTGATGAGGAAGTACACACACAGACCTGGCTCAGAAAGACGTGCACAGGGCAACCTCAGTGGGGCCAGGGAAAGAGGTAGCAGGGTCTGTTTCCCTGTCTAAAAAAGAAAATGGACTATTTATTTGTCTGAACACCTGGCACAGGGGCAGGGATGAAGTTCAGTGAGGACTGTGCAGCATGATCAAGAGTGAGGAAGAAGGGGATCCTCAGAAAGGCGGTCAGGTAGTGGCCCTATTGCACTCAGGAGCAACAAACGCCATGGAGTTGTGTGGCCAGGCAGTGTCAGGAAGCAGAGGCTTTATTCATGCTCTGCCGCGTAGCATACTAGTGGTGACATGTCACTTCCCTCCCCAGCAGGGGTGTAGCTGTATGTACCAGCAGTGCTTAATCATTTAGTTTCATCCTTAAGTCAGGTAGGAAACAGCAAACTTATAGAGTAAAGCTTAGCCTGTGAAGCTGTCAGCTGACTTAGCCTGTCTGCTGCCACCAGCACTGTGCAAATGTGGAGCACCTGTCAAGGGCAAGAGGCTGGAGGGGGCAGCTCGGGGCGCAGGCTGCTACATTTGGCAGAGCAGGTGATCCGGCAGGGATGGAGGGCCAGAAGCTCACGCTGATTCCAAGCACAGACTGTCTTTGGCTTCTCACACAGAACTGAGACCACAAACATGGCCATTCTCATGCAACTAGACCAAGGCTCACACCACACAGCACAGTCAGGCGATAATTGTCTTTACCTAAACTACAAGGCTGCATCTCAAGCAAGGCGGTAAGTGCTAAAGGGAGGCAGGGTACTTTCTGAGGGGTGGACATGGAAGGAGAGATCTTCTCCCTCCCTGATTCCCAAGACAAATTCAGACAGAGAATTTGCTCATAATAGTGCCCACAGTACTCCCCGTCACCTGTCCCCGGGAGCTTCATATCGTCTCTAGGTGTCCCTGCACATAAAACACAAGTTACCAGGGCCAAGTTCAAGCCAGCGGTTTAATACTTATGTGCTGAATTGTAGTCATCATCACCACCTACTTCTCCCGTTTCTGCCTTTCTCTTTCACTTTCCTCATTGTTTCCTTTTGTTCTATTTTTAAATCCTGAATTTAGACTGTCTCCTACCCTTTAGAATCAAATTAAAATTCTGCATCCTAAAGATTAAATTCTAAGTGCTTAAGCCTCGCTGGGCCCCTTGCCCCATTGCTATTCAAATGTTTGTGACAACAAACAGAAAGAAGCCCTGATTTAGATATGCCAGGTGACTGAGTACCACACATCCTCCCCACATAAAGATACTTAATTGAAAACTACAATGTGGAAAGAAAACAATTAAGTGGCTAAAGGATTACTGTGTACACCAATAAGAAGACAATAACACATATGTTCATTATTGGGGGAAATAATTCTGTAAACCTCACCATAGAAGATGAGTGACCAGCAACCGAAGTGAAAAGGATGCTGGGTGAGGTTCAGGGGCTATTTCCTCTTCTGGGTGGAGAACGAGCTCTGCCTGATCCTTAGGCCCTACTCTGTGAGCCTGGTTAGGAAAGTGCTAAACTAGGTACCACAGTCAAGGACCTTGCCTGCCCTCTAGAAATGAGTGTCAGTGACATGTACACAGACCCAGCATCCCCACCACACCTGGGTGACACATGGAAAAGAGGGGCTGTGAGTCCTGGGTGGTGCCTGCACACCTGCTCAGCTCTCACCACCGTAATGTGCACCTGGTAAGTCCTGCTGGCTCCTGTACTTGAAAGCCACATGACTGATGACAAGCACCCACCAAAGAGCAATTGTAGGCCCTCAGAAGAAAAGCCAGCTCAAAAACAGTAGAAGATTCCACTGTGATGAAACCTTACATTTTATCAACTGATCTGCCAAAGCTTCCAAGGGAAAAGCTAAAAAATTACCGGCGAAATGAAAACCGAGGCGGCTCTGTAATTATCGGCAATCTCTAACTCACACACACCTGACTTGTAAACATGTCACGTCCACGACTGCCAGCTGCATTCTCCTTCTGCTCTCCCATCCGACCCCCTGGTTTTCCTGACAATAAAGTACAGAACACTATCTGAGATGAAATCGTACTCTTCTGCTCAGGGTTTTTCCTCCTTTTCCTCTTTCTCTGACCACAGCACATGAACACACATGGCTATAAACCCTGTATGTCTCAAAGTTCTTCTTCTTTTTCAGGTACCTCAAAAAATGTTGCTCCTGTCACCACAAAAATACTATTTATGAACAGCATCAACACGAACAAATCTCATCCCATACTGAAGGCTTTGATCATGGAAAAGGAGAAGGCCCCTGCATATTTTGAAATAAATTTAGGACAAGTGTGATAAAAATCAGTGATTATCTTTTATCATACTCCCTTTAGGAAAGACTGACGTTTTGGAGAGTGCGAGGCACAATTTTGTGGCAGTATGCAAATTTAAAATGAGCATGGCTTATGATGTAGCTAGTTGACATTTACACGGATTTACCCTATGGATTCAGTGCCAGCGGTACACAAAGATACAAGTACATGAATATTAATTAAAGCACTATTTGATTCAGAGAGCAACTTGTTTTCTTCGCTTTTCAACAGAGTGCAGACACATGTCTAAATAAGCTCCTCTACCTACCTCATTCTTTTTAAAAGATACATAATATTTCACCTCAAGAACATAATATAGTTTTCAGATGGGTCCCTGTTCTTTCCACTTTTGTTTACACTATCACAAATATATACACATAGTCTCAGAAGACATAAGGTAATGCTAAGATTAAATCTTGTTGTATATTACTTATTTCCAACATGCTTCATGAAACATAACATTAGATTGCATCATAAAAACTGAGTAAAATCTATTGAGTAAAAATAAATGACACAGTACCAAGAAGGGAGCCAAGAGCAGTGATCTAGATAAAAATGGAACATGCACTTTTGTCTCCTAAGGTCAGCTGTTAAAATTTAGCCCAAGTCAGGAGGGACAAAATGCACATGAAAGAGCTGACCTCAGTCTAGGTACTGCAAACAGTGCATCAACATTGTAAAACTGCTACAGCCCATAGCGATCCAGTCGCCTCTCAGTAACCCAGGCCAAGCTAACTGCCCAAGTCCCTGGTTAAAGGTGAGCAAACAGACACCTAGATCAGCGGCTGCAGGGCAGCTGTGTAGACCGCCGACAGCATGAGTGTGAATTCCCTCAGGCACACATGAGGGGCAAGGCCACTGCCAGCCCCCACATTCCCACCTGGTGTCCTAGAATTGTTAAAGGACTCACAGGGCATCTGGCCCATTTGTACACAATTATTGTCACTTCTGTCTGAGCTAAAGGGAAAGGGGACAAAATACACCAGCACTGACTACTTCCATTTCTCTTAACTTTATTGGGTCTGGATTATTTATAGTCTTCCTCTACAACAGCTTTTACAGAAAGGGTTCAAATCCCACTCACTCGAAGTAGATCAATGCAGCATGCTGCAGAGAAACTCCTTAACGAGCCCCAGGGAAGAGAAAATAATGGAGGCTTGGAAATTTGTCACCTCGTGTAAGAGCAGAGTACATATTTATGGAGACGATGTGACCTGCCAAACACCATGAAAATACCACCGAATATTTTCCATACACGAGGGAGGACATTCTGGCTAAGCACGGCCCTTTTGTCAGACTCGAGTGTCAGTGAAATTCAGTTAATTAAGGGGTGAGGTAGAGCTTTGAGGAACCTCAGTACGTGTGGAGAAAAGCAGATTAAAGAATACATACAGAAAGGACATTCTTGAAAGCATGTGGCCTTCTTTATGGAAGTGGCAGACAGATTTAAAGTTTCTATGCTTCTCGAGTGACCTGAGTAGGATGGCCTGGATATCAACAGGAGAGTGTGTGGTGAACAGCTGCCCGGGGATCTGGGGGATAGGAGGACTTCCCTGGTCTGCAGCTCCCAGCTGGAATCTATACAGTCATCCAGACCAGGTCCGGCTTCCAGAGCGGTACTGCCAACCACCCTAACCTGCCTTTTGCAACACTGAACCTCTGAGGAGGCCTTATCTCTCCATATTCAATTCATGTTTTCTGAGAACCCACAAGATTCATCACACTGAATAGATAGTTGACTGCTCATGGGAAAGTTTAGTCTCATCCCTCAAGGCATTCTCTTGTAAGTTTGATTAAAGCTGACTCACAGTCTGGATTCCAAAGCTGCTCATCCACAAAGCAGTGAAAGACACTACCTACGAAAGTCTGGAAACACCCGCAGGGTCACAGGGCTGCCACTAGCTGGCTGATGGACCTCTGCCATCCACCTGGTTGATGGGCTTTTGCCGTCTCTGGCATCTTCTGTCTGCACCAAGCTCCTGGCCTGGCCTAGCTTCCTGACCAAGTTCCTGACCAAGTACCTCATTTCTGGAGTCCTACCTTTGTCTGCACGAATGTCACAGACCCTGGACTCACTTCTCTTGTCACGTGGCTCCTGCTGACTTCCCCTCCCCGTTCTCTTGAGGCTCTTTCCTCTACTGAGGATGGGGAGCACCCTGAGCTCTGCCCCGACCCCCTACCACTACTTCCCTGCCTGTTATCCCACGGCACACAGGTCTAGACCTGGTTTTCCCTTGCTTAGCCCCTTCTGGCTGCTACTGTTCCTATGGTGGGATTTCGACAGCCTCCCAGAGAGGCGCTCTTGCTCTCCAGGGTCCCCTCAGAGTACCAAGGGTTTTTCTAGACATCTTGTTATCAGTGGTGTTGTTCTGTCCTGGAGACTGGGTTTTTGCAATTTCAGGTTATAGTTCAATGATGGCAAATCTTTTGCAGCTTTCAATGATAACAGCTATTGGCACATGTGTCATGGGTTTGCCACTGATGTTTTAGTTCATATGTCTCTGTATCCTCTGTCCCCCTCGGACTGATCTCAGTCTCAACTTCTACAATTATGTTCTCAGCCCACAGCAAATTGAGGCCTCACACCCATGGATGCCGAACTGTCAACATTCACTCTGACGATGCCCTCCTTGCCAGAGCTCCTCCCAGTTACAAGAACCTCAGGGGTAAAATGCCCACTCATCTGGAGGAGCTGAGGCAGTCACGAAATGGTGAATCACCAATAGTTGCTTCACCTGACTTGATAGCCCTTTGAGCAGAGCAGTCTTCCTGCTCTGCTGGCTGGGTCATGAGGCAACTACGAAAGCAAATGATTCAAGGGAAAGTGCTCTGGGGACCATCAAGTCTGACAAATACACAGATGGGACCATCATTTCGGTCAGGCCAGCTCAGGGCTCCATACTGGAAGCCTTCACTGGGTCAGCAGAGACTTGAAGGACAACGGTGTCCCACCTATGCTAGGGCTGAGCTGTGTATTGTCTCTGGCACCCCATGCTTGCATCTGTTGCTGGCAGCACACACTACACTGTGATCATCTGCTCTGCATGAAGACAGTGTCTAATCTCTATACAACTACAGCGCCTGACACCCTGAAGGAGCTTTACAAGTGGCAGATGAATGCGTATGTAAATGAACAAAGAAATGAAGAAAACAAAGAACAAATAGAACATTGACTGAGAAGCAGATGGGAGCACCTGATATAAAATAGTAATCAGAAAGACTTTACCATGTGCCTTTCGCCCAAAGTGCAGACATTCTAGGGCGCCCTTCGGCCCTCTCCGGGGACTCACCGGTAGGGCTCCATGGTCCGAATGCCGTAGAACAGTGCCTCCTCCAGCAGGCCGAGGTTGATGCAGGCATCCATGGCGCAGTCAAGCACCTTCAGCTGGTAGATGTTGATATCAGGAAGCCGTTCAGAGTTGCTGCTTATGATTGACTGGCACATGGCCAGCACCTGCTCCCACTCTGTTATTAACCTTAGTTAAGGATTCATTGTCTCCATCAGAGAAAAACAAAAGTAAAATGAGATTCTTGAAAGGGCTGATGAGCTCCTGGGCACAGGAGAGAAGGATGCACCCATTATTTTGCACAGATGAGCTGCCTGAAAACATACTTGAGAAACAAAAACATGTAAGTGGCATCTCAGCGAAGTAAATTCTGTTTACATTAACAAACCATCTTCAAACCAAGTCTGTGCTTTGGGAGATTAAATTTTCCAAAGAACCACTCCTTTTTCACTCTTGTACATGTTTTCTCTTCAAACCTAGTCATAAAATGAATGAAGCAGTTCATTAAACTGGGCTGAAGATTTAGTTCCATCTCAAATTATTTACTCTGTTGGTTTCTGTTTAAAAACTGATCTGAAATTAAAGAAGCTTTAGTGAGACTCCTTTTGCAGGAGGAGGAGCATATGTTTGTCTCTGTCATTTGAGACTTTGGTTATACATGAAACTAAAAGCACACACAATCCACAGGCACACACTAGGGGCGGTGACTTGAAGAAATTCATTTCTGTAGTACCATATATTTAATTTTCCAAATTATAAAGCAAAAGTGATCCAAATCTATTCTTGACCAAATAAAGGTATCCTTATTGTAGGCCCTTAAAGAAAATATAAATATAAATTTCAAGCAAGGGGAAATGATATTTCGAAAAACAAAACAAAACAAAATAAGAAGATTCAGTGTCTCCTTCCTAGCAATATGGGCTTCCTTGTTAACCATGAATCAATAACTCAATCTCATGGAGCCTGTGTGATGTCACTTTTTCTTTCTTTTTTAAGGGATGAAGATTGCCATATAGGTCAGGTTGGTCTCCAGCTTGTGGACTCAATTGATCATCCTGCCTCAGCAGCTAGAGTAGCTGGGAACAGGTGAGCATCATTGTGTATGACTCTTAACACCTTACATTTTGGACCTCTTACAGAGGCAGGACTGAGACCCTGCTGTACTGAAGGTGCCTACTTCACAAGCACAGCTGAGGGCAAGGGTATGGGATCCCAGGACCTCACAGAATCTTTGCTACACTGCTCTACCCTTGCAAGTGGAGCCAGGAGGATGCTAGGTTGAGACGGAGTCTTCCTCCACCCTGACTCCACCTCTACTCCACGTAGTTTTACACTCATCTGCTTTCAGATGTTGGAATTCCAATTGGGGGGGAAATGTCTGAAGATTCCAGACACAGCAGAAATGGCATAACCTTTGATTGTAGATAATGCTGGATCCAAATCTTAGCTAGTTCTGTCACTTGTCAGATCTGAGGTTCTGAGAAAGCAGTGGTTTGAGATAGGCCAGAAATAGAAATGCCTAAAGTCACAGTAAGAAGTTAGGTACTGGGTGTAAAATGAAAATATTCTTTATGTGCTCTGTCATGAACTAGGCAGAGTTCTGGGTGTCATGGACACAGTGGGGAACATTTAGCGGCACGCACAGAGCACATCTGCACAGACACCAGGGCCTTCCTCCTTCCTTTTGGCTGGAAGCAGGCATAGATTTAAGGAAAAGCGGGTGGTGGACTTGGCTTGATGGAAGTTCTGTACCCCTATCCCTTCACTTGCACATGACCCAATCTCTTCACAGCCCAGGGCTCACCCCTTCCCCTTAACTCATGCCCCTCCACTGCTGTCCTAAAATAGTGATTCCTGCCCTAAGTAGACAGACTGCTGTATCCAGCAATGCTCCCAGAGCCCTCTCTCCAGCAAAATTTACCTTTCCTCTCAGAGTGCTGCTTTCCAAAGTGCTTGGAATATTAGCAAACTCAATCAGGCCACTTGTGTGAGTGGGGCTAATAACTTCATGAACCCTCATGGGAAATATATTTCCCTATCAGCAGGGGCAGAACACCTCACCCTAAAGCATGACTTCCTTGGGAGGATTTCAAGCACCACAGACCCCTATTGTTTTAGGATGAGCCCTGCTCTCAAGAGTTTATTCTGGTCCCTGAGGGAATCCATTTATGGAAAAAAAGTAGGTTAGTGATTTTCTTTTGCAGACATCTGACACAGCTGTTTAAAGTTTACTGAATGCATCCTCCAGAGGCTGGAGGATGTGGTATCTTAGGCAGTCCACTGATTTTGTAACAGATTGCTGGGTTAACCTCTGTGGCTTTTCATTCCAAGATTAGATATTTGAAGAACTGTCAGGAGGAATGGCTGTCTCTTACACAATGCTAGACATTTCTGTGGCAAGATTTGCACCTTATTTTAACATTGTGTTGTTTGACCTCCACTCTTGTCTACTCATTTCTATGTATTGCGACTCATTCTAAAGAGGTTTGAGGTGACAAGACTTAGAAGTTGAAACCAGGTGAGATGCTCTGCAGTTATGCATAGGAATACATCTACTGTATCCCTGCGCAAGCTGGGAAGGACTCCGTGCCAATTTCCCTCCACAACATTGGCAGCCATCTCCTGGCAAACAAGGCAAAACCTCTCTTGCAAAACACCCATGTGTGAGAGAAAAAAAACAGAATAATTTTAACTAAGAGGCTTTCCCTCAAAGCTAATGCAGACATGTATTTGCTCAAAGATTTAGTCCTTGGCATCTGTGCAGTATTCACTACAAGTCACTGTTTTGTGGAGGGGGAGAGTTCTGGGCTGAAGCAGGCCTGGAGAGCCCACCCATAGAAAACAGATCACCATGGGCAGGGGAGATAACCTTTTTTTTTCTAATTACTTTTGAGTAACTAGAAGGGGATTAGGTGAGAAAAGGGAGCAAAGTCAATTCACTTGGGACTTCATCAACTTGTTGAGACACAGACTGTCAGAACACAGAGCCCTTCTACATACACCCATATACTTTCTTGCTTAAAATCATCCTGGGGTCTCCTCTCACCTAAAAACCCTAATCTGCACATGGCACATGGCCTTGCCGTGTTCCCCTCCTTTAGTACTGAACATCTGGCCATCTCCCTGCAGCATGCCACCTTGTGCTCTGTTGTCTGCACAGTTACTCCCTCTGTTGGACACCCCTTTTCATTGCTGGCTTACTAATGAACACCTACTAATCTTCCCAGGCACAGATCAGCCGTCACTTCCTCTGTGGAACCTCCTTTAATCTCCAAGAGCTGAATGCTATTATCTTTGGTGCTCCTAGAAACAAATATGTATCTTGCCCAAAATAGGTATTGTATTAGTCAGTTCTGCATCACTGTAATGAAATACCCAATATAGGCAACTTAAGAAGTAAGGGAGGTTTATTTTAGCCTGTGGTTCTGAAGGGTCAAGTCCAAGACTGGTCTCCCGTGAAGGAACTGATGGCAATGGGAGGAACACATGTCAGAGTGAGTGCTCACACCTCAAGGTAGGAAGCAGAGAGACAACAAGAGAGGAGGATCTCATAGTTTCCTGGAAGGGTATACCCGCAATGACCTAAGGACTTCTCACCAGGCCCCATCGCCTAAAAGTCCACAATACCTCCTGCTACTACCACTCTGGGAAGTATGGATCTTTGGGTGATACTCATCAAAAGACCAGCATGTGCTCCTCTACAGTTTACTGCCCCACTATGTAGGAAGAGTTGTGAGTGTGAGGCTGTGTCTTATTTCTACCTGGGTCATTAGGTGGATTATGACTAACAAGGTACCTAGCACAGTTACTGGTAAAACTTTGTACAGCTGAGACTGAACTATAGTTGGATCATTCACAGACCCTAAATCTGCCACATGGGATCACAGAGAACAAGTTTTATTCTCTCAGTGTAATGGCTCTGCAAGTCCACAAACATGGACCTCTTGCTTGCAGAGCTGGCTGTTTCCCTGCTTGGTTCCATCTCATCTACAGATGGGATTTGAAGTTTTTCTTGGCTCTGGGTCCTCTCCTCAAAACTTATCTCAATTTTTCTGCATCCTTCTTAGAGTGTCTTACCCCAAACTGAATGTAAAATTCTAGCTCTAACCAGATCAGTACCATCTCCTTTCTCAGTTTATATTCTGTATTTCTCTGAATACATTCTAAGATCATGGTCATCATTTGGAAGACTATATCACAGCCTTAAACTTTATTAAATTTTTCTGTTTATTAAAGCTCTAAAGTGCTTTCATATATTCTGCTGCTTAGATATCTGCATTTTTACACACTTGAATGTTTTGAATGAAATAGCAGACTTTATATAAACACTTGTCAAATTTCATCTTTTGATGCTCAGACACCAAACTTTCGGGAATCTTTCAAAATCTGATTCTATCATTCCAAATCTGCTATGCTTCCCATTTGTACCCCTTTGGACATTTGATAAACCTGTGTTCTATATCTTTATTCAAGGTATTACAGTTTAGAACTAAAATGTACCCCCAAAGTTTCAGAGACTGTTATTTGATTGTGGGGGGATTAATTCACTGATGAGTTTGCAGCTGAATGTGTTGTTCAGAGGTGGAGCCTGTTGGGGGGGGGGGTCACTGGGGGAAGGCCATGGAAGGGTGTATTCTTGTTCCCAGCTCCTCACTTCTCCTTGATTCCTGGCTGCCATGATATGAGCAGTTTTCCTCCACCAGGTCCTTCCACCTAGCCTGCCTTGCACCTGGCCAAACATGGAGCAAATCTTCTGAAACTGTGAGCCAAGATAAACCTCTCCTCCTTTAAATTGTAGGTGGCAGGTATTTTGCTCTGATGATGGGAAAGCTGACACAAGGTACTGAATTAAATGCTGAAGAGGACTGAGATTGGAACAAAACACTCCAGAATGACAGTGATCTAATCAGCATCATTCTTGCAGGACAGTTATTTGACAATTTAGTAAGACACCTGGTCCTTTTAGTGTCTATCACAATTTTTTTTATTCCTCTTTGTACATCCCTTTATGAGATTTATATACAAATTTTACCAAACAAAACATGACTTCATGGCATATTTTCTCTTAGTGAATCCAAATAGCATACTGGTGATCACAGCATTCTTTCCTATTCCTCAGTCAACAATTGCAGATTTTTTAGTAAGACTGTTAAAACAACAACAACAACAAAAACAAACAAACAAACAAAAAACCTCATAGACTATAATTCCTGAAATTGTATACTTCATCTTTAGAAGTAGAAACATCCATCAAGCTACCTTTCCTGTCCTTTATAATGCTTTCGAAAACATTATTTGCTGTGTAGAAACCTCGTTTGCAGATTTTCTTTTTTCCTGGGGCATAATCAAACCAAAACATCTGAAGATCATTTTGCAAACATTTTTCATTCTTCTCTTTCTTATCTGTGGTTTTCCGTTGTCACTTTTTTTTTTTTTTTTTTGGTGGCACCAGGGATCAACCTTTGTCACATTTTTGTCCAAGTGAAATTCTTTATTAGGAGTGACCTTTCGCCCTCTACCTATCCAGTCTTGTCCCTGATTTGGGACACCTTTTATGTAGTGAAACATCAGTGGAGTTTCCCAGATGACTTCCATCATATGCTCTCTCCCTTTTCTCTAAACCTTGACCTACTACTTTCAAGCAAATGTATTATGCATCAACTCCCACTGATGCTGTAGTCATGCCTGATTCACTCTGAAGCTTCTAGGTGTGAGGGTCGAGGGTATTAAATTATAAAGATTCCAAACCATTCTTTCCTAGAGATGAAGGTGGTTATAGGAGGTAGGGAATCTTACACGTATGTGTACATATAAAGAGTCTACCACTCAACTCTCTTACTCTTACTGGCCATACTATTTAATGGTGGTAAGGTATTCATGCTAATTTACTATAATCCTCCCCAGCCATTACCCAAATCCCTGGCTGAGCCCAGAGATGTAGTTATGGCCATGAAATAGAATGGGCCTTACAGAAAAATCAAATCTCACCCTTGGCCTCATTAACACCAAACTTCAAATAATAAAGAAGTAATCCCAAGAGTTCCACTCAACTTACAGGTGAAAGGATACTCCAATGTGTCTTCAGTTCTTCAATTTTTTTCAGGGATTCTTGCACTCCTTTCCATACTTGCTCATCACCAGTTAGCATATCAGCATCCTGCTCAGGCCAAAGCAAAAGGAAATGAAGACAGACAACCTAATTAAAAACTGGCCAAAGGACCCAGGTAGACATTTCTACCAAAAAGATATAAAAATAGCTTATAAGCACATCAAAAGATGCTTGACATGACAATAATCAGGAAAATACGAATCAAAACCACATTGAGGTACTATTTCATATCCACTAGCATAGCTATAATAAATGGCAGATAACAGGAAACATCAGTGAGGATACAGAGAAACTGAAATACTCATATATTTTGGAAGCAATGCAAAATTATATGTCTTTGAAAGGCAATCTTTTCAGTTCCTCAAAAGATAAAATACAGAACTACCATATTTCCAGTTATGAGTTACCATATTGACAATTCCACTACTAATATATAACCAAGATAAATGAAAACATGTTAAGAAAAAATACTTGTACACAAATACTCATATTTCATTACAGCCAAATGGTGGAAACAATTCAAATGTTCATCACCTAATGAATGAATAAATTAATAAAACATCCACGCAGTGGAATATTATTCAAAAAGTACCAGTACACGCTACAACATGGATGAATGCTGAAAACATTACACTAAATGAAAGAAGTCAATTAAAAAAAGACCACAAGGTATATGATTCTATTTGTATGAAATGTCCGTAACAGGCAAATCCATGGAGACAGACAGTAGATTAGTGGGCGCCTAAGATTAGGGTGATGAGCGAAAATTGCTGAGTGACTACAGTGGGTATGGATGCCTTCTTGGGATGATAATGTTCTAAAGTTGACTGTGATGCTGGTTGTACAACTCTGTAAAGGAACTTAAAACCACTAAATTGTTCACTAAACTGACTGAACTGTCATATGTGATTTATATATCAGTAAAGCTATTATTTTTAAGAGTAAGGAGAAAACAGATAGTATGTATAATTATTTGTCAGGAGGCCTTTAGATTAACATTTTAATCAAATATGGTATTACTAACCAAGCTAGGAAAAAGAAAGGCAGATAAAACAATACCGATGTGAACCAATTGTGATTTCTGCAAAAACTAAAGACAAATCAAACAAAACACCTGATATTTTAACAAAGGAAATCAAAATACATTTCTGAGCTGCCTTGTAATATCAACACCTGTTCTCCCATTCAGTTAGCAGGTCCTCTCTTTCCTGTCAGCTGCTATCTCCCCAGCATCTAGCACAGAGCTCGATGACAGGTGTTCAGTCAATGCCTGTTGAATGAATGTCTGAAAACCTTGTGTGTGGCACAGCATAGCACAGCACTGTGGCTTTACTAAAATTGTTCCACGGCAACTT
Source organism: Dasyprocta punctata (assembly GCA_004363535.1). Lineage (NCBI taxonomy): Eukaryota > Metazoa > Chordata > Mammalia > Rodentia > Dasyproctidae > Dasyprocta > Dasyprocta punctata. The sequence continues at coordinate 54,559 of RJWM01006578.1, forward strand.
CACATAGCTCTGTTATGTATGTAAGGCCATCTCCTGTGCAGTAACACAGGCGGCAGTAAGCACAGTCCCCTGAGTTAGGTAAAAAGTGTAGAGTATTTAGAATGAAAAACAGAGATAAAACCAACGGAAATTAATTTTTACCACCATGCAACAATTTTAAGCAATTTAGAGGCAAAATATTCTTCCCTTCCAGGTCAGAGGGCAATTGCCTCTCCCCTCCCTGATATAATACCAATTGAACACTGAACTTAAAAGTTAGATTCAGAGATATCACGTGACCTTCTCAGAAATCAGAAGTGTGTAGCCAAAGTTTAAACCAGGTTTGCTTGGTTCTAAAAGTCTCTGTTTTTGTCACACACTACTCTGCTTCCTATAGGCACCATTATGGCCACCGGAACATGTTCAGCAAGTCTTAGTTTGTATAGTTGTGTTGTCTAACATTGGAGGCACTAACTACATGCTGCAATTTGTACTGAAGTGAAATAAAATTAAATACAATTTAAAAATCCATCCTGCCGCAGCAACTACACTTCAAGAGCTCACAGCTACATGTGGCTATGGCTACTAGCTGGGACAGCACAGATGTGGAACTGTATTGTCCCTGAAGAAAGTTCTATTGGACAGCACTGCTTTACAGAAGCTGATCAAAGGATAGGAAATGTTCAATGGACAATATTCAAAAACCATGTGACTCTACAGGTGTCACGGAAGACAATCATTGTAGGGAGTTAAATCATAGCCAGTGATAGCAAAGTTAAGGGAGCAGAGCCCTTTTCAAGCTATTTGCAGCTCCCTGGAGATTCCCAATGTATCTCCAGGAGAAAAGAGCACGCTTTCAACAACTGCTGCCAGAGAAAGCCCACGTGACTGGTGGGAAGATACACATCAGTCAGGTATGTCAGGACAGGAGAAAATAAAGCCGCTGAGAACAGAAGAAAGATCCTAGGAACAGGTGAGGCAGTGGGTGTGGGCCGTATGGGTGTGTCTGTGAGCCAGAGAGCTGAGGGTCTGTGTGTGCACTTTGCACATGTGTGTGCCACGGAAGGTGGTTTTGAAGAAGACACTGTAAGAGTGGCCTACTTCTTTTAGGAAATTCTGAATACACACCAGCTTCCTGTGCATAGGAAGAGGACAATCAACGCCTCTGAGAAAGTAGACAGTAGTCTCCTGCTAAATTTCTGCTCTAAGCTATTCAGCTCCTAAAGTTTCAGCTCTATCATATTCTCCGGCTTCAACAATCACAGTCACTCATGATTCAATGTTCCCATTTATATTTTATTACTGAAACTTCAAACCCCAAGCAAAGTATCTTAGCCTGTACACAGACAGTAAACACCTGCTCTCCCCACAAAGGTATCCACATCTTCAACCCCAGAACCTGTGAACATGTTAGCTTATATGGCAAAGGAGAATTAAGTGGCAGGCAGAATTAAGGTTGCTAATCATCTGACCTTAAAATAAGAAACTATCTTGCACTACCCAAGTGGGCTCAATGCAATTACAGTGGCCTTTAAAAGTAGACTAGAAGCCTGGGATTTAGTTCAGTGGCACAAGCACCTGCCTGGCATGCGCGAGGTCATGAGTTCAATCCCTGGTACCTACCAGTATATAAATAAATAAATACATACATACATACATACAGTGATAAAAGTAGACTAGGAGCCAGACACAGTGGCACACCCCTGTAGTCTCAACACTCTAGGAGACTGAGGCAGGGAAATTGCAAGTTCAAGCCTAATCCTGGGCATTTAGTGAATTAGTGAGACACTGTTTAAAAACTAAAAAGGGCTGGGGTTATAGCTCAGTAAAAAAGCCTTGGGTTCAATTCCCAGCTACCACCAAAAACAAACAAACAAACAAACAAACAAAAAACGGAGAAGAGGGAGGCAGGAGAGAACAGAATGATGCGCTATAAGGACTCAGTCAGCCATGGCAGACTGTGAAGATGGAAGGAGAAACAATGAAATATGGGAGGCCTCCAAAAGGTGAAAATGGCAAGCTAAGATTCTCTCCTGGAGCTGTCGGAAGAGAACAGCCCTACTGATCGATGCCCTGATTCTAATCCAGCAAGACTTGTATCAGGCTTTTGACCCACAGAAGTGTAACATAATACAGTTGCATTGCTTTAGGCCACTAACTTGATGATCATTTGTTATTGCAGCAGTAGGAACAAATACAAACCCCAATATGACTTCTGTACTACTTCTGGTCACTAGAGCTTTGCATATCTCCCTCCTTGCATTTGAAATTAATTAATTTAATCACTCACTTTATCCATTATTACCTACTGACTACCTACAAGGTACTGTTGTAGCCACTGGGAGAGGCAGTAAAGAAATCAATGATAGCATTTATACTGAAGAAATAAGAGGCACACAGGGTGACAGAAACATACAGACACACAATGTGGCAGAGGACAAACAAATACAGAAGGAAGAGGAGACGCACTAGCATGAGGGAATTGTTCAAACAGGATAGCCAGGAAGGTCTCATTGAGAAGATGACATCTAAGTAGAAGTCTGCAGGTGAAAGCACAAGAGATAAGAGGAGATAGCAAGTACCACAGTGCCGAGGCAGAAACAAGCCCAAACAGCTTCTAAGAGCAGCATGGAGGCCAATGTGGTCACAGCAGGGCGGCTGCAGTTCATGTGCCTGTCACATCTTTCCATTTAACTGGAAGCTCTCTACAGCTGAACATAGGCTTTATTCTTTTTTTCCTGACTCTCCAAAATACTTAGCACAGAGCCCTGTAGGTACCAAATGCACAGCTGAATATCTGTACGAATGGATTTAGAAGAAGAGGTCATGTTTTTGTAACTACTTTGAATATGTTATTATCTGGGTGTCTCTTGTACACATCTCAGTTATTCCTTACAACATTCTTATAGGGCATCTACATCTATAATTATACAAGGTCTAAGATAGCCCCCTGAAGCTTAAGGAATTGGTCCAGCTGTCCTTTTACTCCAAACTGCCAGAGGCAGTATTTAAATCCAGGTCTGCTGATCCTGACCCCAAATTCTTTTCATCTTGACTACCTTCATGCAATTTGAATTGGTTTTTCTTCTGGGCTTGTTTATAAGGTGAGACTTATATTTGTGAGGTAACACATTGAAAATATTGTCAAGTATGGTTCCTAAGATTTTCCTAGCACTAAAGGGCAGTAAAATTCCCCTCAACATGGAAACCCCAGCAATTCTCATATCTGTCTACGAAGCAGGGTGAGATCAGGGCCAGAATAGAACAATTTCATATGGGAATTATATTCACAACTAAATCTGCCATCGGCAAACAGAATCTGGTTAGCTGTTCTTTTGGGCTGACACTAAGCCTTTATTTACTTAACAGAAGAGTGGGTAAGCTCTGAAATTGCTTTCAAACATTCAGAAATAATAGTGACCAGAAGATTTTGTACTGCAGCTAGACAAAGCCACAATCACAGTTAACTATCAACCTCCTGGAGGATTCCACTATGGTAAATGTTTTTTTTCTTTTAATTAAAAATTTTTTTAATTAAAAATTTCCTTGGATAGAACCAAGGAAAATAAAACAGAATAAAACCAATCAAAATAAACCAGTACAAGTGATTGATACAGGACTTCAAAACCTTATGGAACCAACAATAGTTACCATAATGCCTTTTGTTGTCTTCAAGTAGCTGCAGATACCTTCAGACATAGTAAAAATCAAACAGAACATAATAGAATAGAAACAATAAGAACAAAACAATGAATGCAATAAAGGACTTCAAAACAAGCCAACAGTAAATCCAAAATGGCTACCATAATATGTCTTGCTATCTTTCAAATAACTACTCATAGCATCAGATTTAACAGAATCAAACAAAACAAAAGAGAATAATGCCAAACCCAACAAAATAATGAAAATGATATGGTTTCCTGGCTGGCATTCCTTCCTGGTGAGGCCTGGTTCTCTCCCTCCACAGTTCACCAATGGCGCTGACTCACAGAGAAAGGCTTGGGTGTGGCTGTCCCCACTCCAGCAGCAGCCTGCACATGGTGATGGTTTCCAGGCGGGGATCACCTCCTGGTGAGGCCTGGTTCTCTCCCTCCCACAGACCGTGAATCGGTAAATGTTTCTTACACTTAGCCCCAACTCACTTCACTCCTGAACAATCCTGACTCCTGTGGCTCTCTACAACTCCTCCCATAGCCTGCCCTGGGGTATGTCTCCCCTCTCCCCACATCTGAATGGGGAGAACTTGCAGTTGCATATCTCCGTAAATAGGACATGAGTATATAAACTGAAAAACCTACCTATGGAAACATAACTTAAGTCTTTTGTTTTAAATTTGCAAATATAAGAGTAAATTAATATGCTCTTCTTCACAGTTCCTGTTTCCAGTATTTATTATCCAAGGACATTACCATTCGAGACAAAGTTATATAGGGAAAAAATTCCTCTTGAATTTCAGCTTTACCAATGTAAAAGACATTTGTCTTCAGAAAATGGAAAACATCTGATTTATACTTACATATTTTTTAAACATCAAAAGTACTATCGTGGGCCAGCATGTAGCTCAATGGGAAGTCACTTGCCTGGCATCTAAGTGCCCTTCCCTACAACAGGAGCCAGTGCTCTGGATGGCTGCCATACTCCTTTCACCTGCACTTCAGAGGTTTAGCAGTGACAGCCAGTGTGGCTCCACCTCTGGTCACCATCCTCTTGCACAGCTCTGGAGAAGTCCTTAACTAACTAGTCTGTATTTTAAGGAGTAAAAACACAGAAACAACTCGCTTAAGGCCAAGTGGTGCCACCTATTTTCAGGGAAGACACAGTCTCCTTAGTGCCCACTTGAGCTCCTTTCATACCTCATCCCACTCCATTCACCCTTCCCTCACAGCTCCATGTACACCCTGCCACTCTCTCACTGCTGACACTCCGACATTTCTATCTGTGAATTCTGTCAGGAATGTGACTGCCATTTCCTGCTCTTTCCTGAGTCCTCTGCTGCATTGCTTCCTCCCTTTGTGACTCAACCAGCCCCCTGCAGCTCTAGTTCTGCCTTCTGTGTTCAACTCCCCCTGCCAAGCCTCTTTACCACCAAGGTGTCATTAATCATCTACTTGGTTGTTGCTCCCACTAGCTTGTCCTAGAACTTTCTGAGGGACCTTGCTCTACTCATATTCGTGTACCCAGTACAGCATGGTAAATTGTTCAGTAAATGTTTGGTTGGAGACTGAATGATCTAGGAGAGATAATTGGTCTTCCATAATCCACAGACAATAGTATTACAGAATAAAATACCTTAATTCTGCAATGAGAACCCCAACCAAGAAAATCAAGGTTGTTCTTTTCATATCACACTTTTACCTAAACTCCTTTCTAATATTATGACATCATGATTATGTTGGAAAAGGATATGTTCCCATTGTGACTGTGCCAAATGCCCAGATACCGGTCATAATTTAGAATCCAAATGTGATTCCCTCTCCCAGCATAAGAAGTCCCATACTAACTCAGGATCCATGATGCTTTCTGTAAACAGCATTGAAGGATTTTTAGGGAACGGATGCAGCACTCCAGGCTTCTACCTCAAACATCATGCTAAGTCTCCTGGGACTCTTTTGGCCAAGAGGTCCCCAGCCCCATCTATACTCCCTCATATTACCTGCTAAAGTAGTACCTCACGGGTAATTTCTTTAACTGCAAAAATAGATAATATCTGATATGAGAGAATCTCATCATCACATAAAAGGTCACCACAATTACATTCAACCAGCCAAATGCTTCTTTTGGGTTTCAGAGTAGGAAGTATACCTTCCAGCTACCAGTAGTTATTGTGAATTAGAAATACAAGATTCTTCAATAGAGTGAGGCTGAAATTCAGCAAAGTTGATTCTGTATATCCTTGGGAAAGTGACCGGTGGCTCTATCAGGTTAAGTATCAGACATATCTGTCCAGATCCACCTTGCATCTGAAACACTCAAACAGATGTGTTCACTTGGCTCACAAGTGTTTAAAATGGAAACTCTTGCACTGGGCTAATTTCAGATGGTTCTCATTAAAAAGAAAAGGAAAAGGAGAAAGGCAATCTGCTTTCTAATACTTCCTGTTACCTAATCCTCATACAAACTTTAATTAGATTGGATAGGAAAGAGATGAGTATAGATAGAATGGGAAATAAAATTAATGAACATTTATAAACTTCTCCAGTAAGTCCATAATCGTAGTATTGTAAAAGGAGGAAAGGTTTTCTTTTTTTAAGAGTATAATAATGTTCAAATACAGTGCCTGCACTGAAAAGAGATTGGAGAGTCCTAAAATTCAAAATTATGAGGGAAACAACGTTTAATTTGTAGCATCTTTGACTATAGTTCTCTGGTTCCTGGGACTAATAGACTAATATTCAACATTATTCAAAATCTTTATGATTAGTAGAGAACATCTCTGCTGGAACCAATTTCTACTTCCTTTGGCAAAAACAACTGAAAGCAGTTCAGATTGGACTTGAGGGGAAAATGGCTCTTTTTAAAGTGAAAAAACAGTAGCTAAGAATAGAGCATTCACTACTGTACCAACCACACACCTGTCATAGGGCATAATGGGTGTTATAGGCTGGGGAAGAAGGAAAATGAAGAAATGGTTTCTACGTGAAGCATGATCAAATTATTGTATGTTCTAATTAGCAATTAATGAGCAAATATACACAATAATTAGGAGAACTTGGTGACAGGAATACTGGATATGGAGTCATAAGACGTGAAGTTGAATCCTTGTTCCACAGTTATATGATCTTGGCAAGTTACTTAACTTCCTCAAGTCATGTTTCCTAGTGGTGCTGAATACTGCACCATCTGACCCTTTCCTCTGCAAACTCTCTACAACCACTAATGTCATGAATGCACATGGTCTGAGTTTTCAATTTCCAGCCAAAAGACACTGATTAGAGTCAGCTCTATTTGGTAGGAAGGAGAAAAATAGGCTTATCATAGTGGAGCAGAGACCACTTTACAATGTAGTCAAGAACCAGCTGTGCTGTGCCCTAGATCCCATTCCCTCTGCCCGGAAGTTTCTTCCTTAATTTAGTCTCATTCACCAAGAACCAGACCAAAAAGTTCCCAGTGTCTACAGGCACAATCCTGTGTGTGCTTCTGATACAGTTATATTCCTATGTCCTTGCCAAGTCTCATGTAATTGTGGCATGGACGCAGCTGAGTCTGGCGTTCATGATTGTTTGTTTGTTTGTTTTTTTTTTTTGCGGCACCAGGGATCAAACTCACAGCCTCATGCCTGCTAGGTAGGCACTTAAGCCACTGAGCCAAACTCCCAGCCCTAGTTTTTTGAGGCAGGGTCGCACTGTGTAGCTCAGGCCGGCCTTGTGCTCTTGCCGTAGCCCAAGTCGGCCTCGAACTCACAATGCTCCTCCTACCTCAGCCTCCCAAGTGCTGGGATTAAAGGAGTGCCCCACCACGCCCAGCTCATGATTGGTTTGTTGGCTAGTGCTGGGATTGACCATAAGAGTGTTGCACCAGCCCAGGCGTGGAGCTGACATACAGTGTAAGGGCAGGAGGAAGGCGTCTCTCTCTCTGTCTCGCAGGGTTCATGCCTTGCTGTTTGGCGGCCACCATGAATAGCTGCCCCGCCATGCCGCCCTGCCTTGCAGCCAGCTGAATATGGACTGAAACCTCCAAGAACTGTAAGAAATAAAACTTTGCTTCCCTAATTTTGGCCGTCAGGTATTCTGTCTCAGCAACGAGTGAAAAGTAACTAAGACAGCTTCCCACTGAGTTCCAGGATGCTTACCTTAGCATCCTGTAACAATGAGTATAACTAATGTGGATAAAAAGGATATCATCAAGGTGCTGTTGTCGGTTTACAGATTAAACTGGCTTGTAAAGGTTAGCTTTCATCAGTTTCATAAAACTGAGATTCCAGCATCTATAACAAAAGTCCACAAGCAGGATGCAACTGAGTGCCAAACCCTGGGTCCAAGCAGTTACACAGAGCAGTTTTAAGAGTCTGAAGTTCTTATCTCCTCCCCTCTCACCACGCTCCCCTGGCTGGAGACCCTGGCACAGATGCCCTCTTCTCAGTGTAGACAGCATTCCTCCAGCAGGCCAGTCTTACCATCACCTTGGATCTACCAGAGGCGCACTTGGGCAACTGGGTCTGTCTTAGTTGCTTTCTCACTGCTGGGACAAAATACCCAACACCCACAAGTTAAAGAAGTTTAGTTTAGCTCCGTTTTCAGAGGTTTCAGTCCATAGTTGGCTGACTCCAAGGAACAGCAGCATGGTAGAGGGGCATGGCAGGCAGGAGGCAGCAAGCTTTTCTTCTTCCTTCTTCTTCCCCTTTAGATCCCACCCATGCTGCAAGCCTATTTATTGGTGAAACCTATACCCAGGGTGGGTCTGCTCTCTTCAGTAAATCCATCACCTACAACCAGAACTATGCTAAACCCATCAGTGGACTAACCTAGTGTCACATGCCCATGATCTAGTCATTCCCCAAAGCCCCACCTTGGAGCACATGAAGCTTTGGGGGCAGGAAACATGTAGACATAAGCCACGATGGGAGCACTAAGTTCTACTGAACATCCCATGCTAATGCTGAGAAACAACTTGTCCACTGGCAGCACTCTTTCATTTAGCCACCAGTGGACTTCATGTTCCCACTGTAGCTGTCAGCATTTGCTAAATGTCCATTTAGCTTTCTCTCTCAGACAGAAACACAGCTCTACTATAACTGTAAATGTCTATATGACCACATAATCTACCCAAATGGAGGTTAACATTAAAGCTCCAGCTATCCAGAATCTCCAGGAGGAAGGAGAATGTTTCCTTCATGATTTCTGAGAAATGGAAAACAGCCTCATTGCATAAAGTCAGCCCTTCTAGAACCACCAGCGCCTTTCCTAGCTACCTTAACACTTTTCCTCCCTTTATGCTGCATAGTCCCATCCCTAGAAGAAAACTTTTCAGGGAACAGTTGTTTGCTTGTATAACATCAGGTTAACTTGCGAAAAAAAAAAGTATCTACATATTTGGGGCAGTTGGGAGCCTACCCATGTCAGTGGTGCTTGCTGAAAATCAGCCTCTACATGCAGTGTGTTGTAGAAAGCTGGCACAACTGCCCGATAGACAAAGGCCATCAATGATGACATCAAGATACTTAGGAAGGGGACATCTCCTTGCAGCCTCCCTCCACCCCATAAAGATACATTCCTGAGAAGATATAACAGGGATTACATGAAGCAGAAGGCTACTGGCTTGGCTTGCAAATGCATATTCAAGCAAATTCTTTTCACATTTGTGGAGAGACTATCAAATGGATGGATTGTGCCATAGTAAATTTATACAATTCCTGGCAGAGTCTTGCTAGTCTCATTGCGAACACCACAAGGAGGGAGGTTTGAAACTTTGGAAAAAATGCAAAGATTTTATAGAAAAACTGTTCTACAGGCAACAGTCATTAAGAGAAGGTACACCCCCAAATTTCAGGGCAGGTTTTATTTAATAGAAATCAAAACCACAGCTCTCAGCTTCTCCAATCTGTCACACGCCCATCTTTTGTATTTTCTTCTTGCATAGCAGCTGCTTTCACTTTTCTCTGCAGACAGAGAGGAAATCGCTTTAAACTAGAGCAGAGTAGATTCAGGTGAGGCTTAAAGGGCAATGTCTTGATAGCAAAAGTTAGGATAAAATAGATGTGGTTGACCCAGAGACACTTAAAAATAGGATGAGCACTGGGGCAGGTGTAGCTCTGTGGTAGAGGGCTTCCCTGCCATGCATGAGACCCTGGGTTTCATCCAGACAGAGAGAGAGAGAGAGAAGCACGTCTTGGATTCTGTACTCCTGGCATTTGTGAGCACGTGGCAGGAAACATCATAAAAGTAGAACTGAGAAGGTTGGACTCCAATCCCAGCCCTGCTGCTGGCCAGCTGTGAGACCTAGAGGCTAACAGTACCTCCTGGCTGAGCTTCCCCAGGTGAGAACTTGATTAAGGTTGCCATGGAGATGGAAACTAATCATTCCACTCCATTAATCACCTATGAAGAACGTATCTGCTGTGCTCAAGGAAAGACCTGAAATTCTGATAGAACAGACTTTGGGATTTGTGGTTATGCAAACCTTTTTCCTTTTTTTGTTTTTTCAGGTCTGGGGACCAAAGCCAGGGCTTTGCACATGTTAGGTGAGCACTCTGTCACTGAGCCGTACCCCAAACCCCCTTCATATTCCACCTCCTTCACTCTTCATTCTATTTTAAACTGAGTTTTCTTACATAGAAACTACCAAAGCTGAGTAAGAGTATGCTGGACAGAACAAAGAGTATACCCAAAAGAGTACAGTACTCTGCCAACCCAAGACTTTGACAATGATTATTTAATTCACACTTTCCCTCTAACATTTGTGTTTAATGACTGTCATGGGTAACATTCCAAATCAGGAGAACACATGGTATTTTCTTAACTACTAAGCAGCCACATCAGATTATCCAAACCAAGGGAATAGTTGATTTGGGGTCCACACTAACAATTTCAGAGGACAAGTCCTGGATATAAGTTTCTATGTAGTTTTCAAGGAGGTAATCAGAGGGGCTGACCAAAAGAAATTATTTAATTCAACCTTAGAACCTGTCCCTTAACATCAGTCTATGCAGCTTCCAACAGCTTCTCCTAAGTTTTCGGTTGAATTGTGCAAATCCCCCAGGATTTACTAATACTTAGTAAGACAGCACTGAAACCCCAGACCATGTGTCAAACAACTGAGAAGTTGTCAGTTTGAGCGAAATAATATTGTAGCTTTACTTAATACACAAAAAACAAAGAACCCAGAACTGTATTTTTCCTCTTAGTGGAAAAAGGCCAGTGTTCCCTCCATTATTCTATAGCTATAAAGCTGTGAATTAATCCACACCTAGGCCTATTCCTGGAGGCAGGAGCGGGGGACATCAGCGCACTACCATTCCTGGGCTATGAGCCTGGTAGGGAGACCAGGTTTGAGGGGGACAGATGAAGTAATCGGATTGCAGAATATAGAGCCAGGCATGGTGGCACATGCCTGTAATCCCAGCACCTGGGAAGCTGAGACAGGAGGATCACTCCAAGTTTAAGCCCAGCCTGGGCTACACAGTGAGTTTAAGGCCAGCCTGAACTACATAGTTAGACACTGTCTCAAAAAACAAAACAAAACAAAACAAAACGAATAAATTGCAGAATCTATCTCTTAGTTGCCTCTTCTCAGCTCCATGAAACCCTGCACACAACACCAGGACTCAGATGCTCTCCTGGCAACAGTGCATCCTGTGGAAGTGCAGTGCTGGCTGACTGTGCAGCGAGCCCTCCCCTGGCGCCCCACCAACACAAAGCATATGTCTGCATTTTATATTCCAGTAAACTCTGGTCTGGCCCTCGGCCAGGGGACCTCTTTGCAATGTCAAAGATAAAAGCATTGGCTATGTTTGGCACTCTGCCCCCACCTCCATTCTCTTGTAACCATCTCATAAACCAAGCATGCATTACTGTTAACAGAGTCTTCCAGACAGAGGTCTGTTGGAGCTTTATAAACACTACCAGATGATGAGCAGAGGTGTCTCCACTGCACAGGAAGAAAAAGGGGTTCAGGGAGGCCAAGAGACTGCACTCAGGACCTGCTGGAGCTCATAGAGAGAAATGAAAGTACAGACTCAACTATATCCTTGGAACACCTCTGTTACCAAGGAACTGTTCATTAAGCCAAATCTTGGACATCTTTCACTAGATACTGGCAACATCAACTCTCAAGTCTGTTCCAAACAGTATAGGTACAGAAACATCAGTGTATTGGTATCTACCAAGGTCCTTATTAAATCGTGGCTGCCCAAAATGGCATTTTGCGTGTACAAGATTGTGTAATGCTCACATCTCTTACCCCAGTATCTTCCCATTGGCCCTGGGGAATGCTATGATACCGGTCACATGGGATTTATAAAATCTTTACTGTTTGACCACTTCTTATTCTCATTTTGGATCATACTCATTGTGGGTGAAAGTTATACAGCCCCTGTCATGGCCTTTAACATTTCTGTTTTACTGTCTGTTTAACTTTCTAGATTACTTTGGAAGTAAGATTTTAATGTTCATAAATGTTTATTATCTAGAATATGGAAGGGTTTGTTTTCTAGAAGTAAACAAATATAAAAGCCCCCTTTCTCTGTGCAAGAACAAGAAGTGGACATTCAGAGGGCTAATTAGAAGAAAACTTCACCTTCTCATCACAGAAGTCAGCTGGATTGTCCTAGATCTGGTTATTTTTATACATCAAAAGTTTAATTCACTTCTGGGAGGCTGAAGATTGCTTACATCCTCTCCCACTCTCCCATTCTCTCTTCTCTCTAGACTGCTTATAATTTAATCTATGACAACACTTTCCAAATGTACACTAGGGGCACAAATTTGACTGCAAATATTTGGGTGTGACGTGGTCTGTCTCTCAAAACATTTGCCACACAAATGTTTTGTTTCTAAATGTGGCAGAGAGCCAAGTCCTGGAGTCATGGGACTTGGGCCAGTCTAGATTTAGGGAAACTGTCCTAGCTCAGTCTTGAAGGCTCTAGAAGTACTGGTTAGAAGAGCAGAAAGGTAGGGAGGGTATTCAGTCCACACAGAGGGAACAGCAGCAGGAAACAGAAGCGTGTGGGAGGAGAGTATGCTCCTGCATATTCCACTTTACTGTGCATGGCAGTTGGTATTAGGGAGGGTGGGAGACACATCTCATATAGAAAGCCTTTCCCAGACCTACTGAAGCTCCAGGAAGTTTATATTTGTAATCCCAGGGGAAAGTTACTGGAATTCTAGTAAGTTAATTCCAATCTACCACTTCCAGTGCGATGCATGATGAGAATAAAGATACTAAGGCAGATTTGTAGTTGTGGGGAGTCAGGAGGGTCCTAAATCTAGCTAGGGTGACTGCTAACTGGAACAAAGGCTTTGACCCAGGGCCAAACTCAGGCTTTATTAATTCATGAAGAGAGGAGTGGCTTGGGGATGAATGACTGTGAGAGCTGTGGGAAGTATATGAGTGCTGTGAGCTGGGCTTGGTAGATGGCCTGAAACACCTCTGCAATATGCAGAGAGAACGATACGCAGAAAGAGTAATCTGTGTAACATAATTCAAGGTAGCATCTAATGTTTTGGGGTTGGAGCTTCAGCTCTGATGTATAATTTTTTATGCCCTAGGAAGTCATAGCCTCTTATCTGGAGGCTCAATCCCAGCTTTCCCTCCCACCTGGCTCACATACGCTTCTTGGGAGGTATGGGGTGGGGCAACACTGACCTGTCACCTTGTTTCAAAGACTATGCATTAGCACCTTGGCTAGACCGATTTATAAAGAAAAGTCCTATCCCAGCACTTGGGAGACTGAGGTAGGAGGAGCGCTATGAGTTCGAGGCTGGCTTGGGCTACAATGTGAGCAAGGCTGGCCAGAACTACATAGTGCAACCCTGTCTCAAAAAAAAATAGGGCTGGAGTTTGGCTCAGTGGGCTTAAGCACCTGCCTGGTGGGCGTGAGGTTGTGAGTTCGATCCCCAGTACCGCAAAAAAAAAAAAAAAAAAAAAAGAAGAAGAAGAGTCCTAGCCAGCTCTGTACATAACAACACATGAAAATAGGGCCAGGTATAGCCAAAATGGAGACAACTGCTCTTCTTTCAAGGAGAATCGTCCAGGTGGTCTTCTACAACTTCAGTTTCTGCTGCCCATGGGTCTGTAGTTTTTGCTACTCACAATTTTCACAATTAGAAGCTCTTTTTCCCATCTTACTTGTAGGCCTACTTCAGAATAAGTTCATATACCTAGAAATGTAAGGCTAGATTAAATAGTTTTTGGGGAGAAAAGGAAAAATGTGAAAGTTCAGACATGGAGATAAAACAGTGAACAGAGGCCAGATAAAAGTGTAAATTTGGTTCTGTGCAGGCAACACATTTTTATTTTTATTAATAAATGTTTGCAGTACATAATTATTACATTCATCTTGTGAAGTTCATACATGTAATTAATTCTTTCTATGTTCCCTTACCTTCCATTCCTCCATTTCCTGGTCAGTCATAGGATGACGTTTAAGTATTAACATGATGTTTTTAAAATACTCATATGGAAAAGACACTGTCAAGTTGGGGAAATGAAGGTAGGAAGACTAGGTAAACAGTGTGACAGTTAAGAAATAGACGTAAAGCTAAATAAGGCCTCAGGGAGAGAGACAGAAAGGAAAAGACAGGGTAAGAGAGCTTGAGAAGGTGATGGCTTGGGAATAAGTTGTCTTGAGAATAAAGGAGGGGTCACTAGAACAACTACCAGACATCTGGTTCCAGTGTCTGAGTACATTACAAAGCTTTCAAGTGAGATCAACAACACAGCAAGGAGGTGGGTAGGAAAGGTGAGTTCACTTTTAGAACAGGAGGTGCCTGCAGAGAATACAGGTAGAACTGGCCCCACAGGGAGCTTAAAATATGAAACTACACTGAGAAGACAAAGGTGAGAAGTACACATTTGGAGATCAATGTCATACAGGTAGAGTTTGAAGTTATAGGAGCAGAGCTGAAAAACCAGGAGAACCCAACATTCAAGGGGAAAAGTAGAGAAATCTCTAGAAACTAGATTAGGAGTACGCCTACAAGGAAGAAGAGAGGACTGATGATGTGGAATACAATGAAAGGGTCAGTGGGAAAAAGACAAAAGCAGCTGCTAGACTTGGAATCAGAGCTCACAGATGATACCAGAGAGACACAGTCTCAGTGGGTAATGGTGGTGAAAGCCCATCAGCGGGTGCTAAGAGAAAATGCAGAGACAGAGTTACTAACTGTATAGATAACTCTTTCAAGGGGTGTCACAAATTGAAGAAGAGCAAGTGGTGGCTAGAGGCAAAAGCTGAACTGGGGAAAGATATTATATTTTATAATAGGGGAATCATGAGCATGTTCATGCCACAGGGCCAAAGTCCATGGTCAGGGAAAGGCAGACCACAACAAAGGCTCCAGGCCAAAGAGGTAGACGGGAGAGTCAAGAGCACAGGTGATGGCAGAAGTAGGTGGCAGGAATTTGGCTTTAGTGAGGTAAACCCGAGAGAGACAGAAGGATGGGCACAGATACAGTTGCATCTGGAAGTGGCTGGGGCAGAAAACTAAAGTATACTGTGCCGAATGAGTTTTATTAATCTACTGATATGTTATGCTTTATGTACCTGTGGCCCTGCCAAGTCTCATGTAAACATGGCATGGATGCAGCTAAGTCTAGCATTCATGATTGGCTTGTTGTTCCACTCTGGGAGTGATGGTGTTAGTGCGGCAACCACCCAGGGGTGGAGCTGACATACAGTGTAAGAGCAAAAGGAAAGCCTGTCTTCCCTCTCTTGCCAGTTTGGCTTGCTGTTTAGCAGCCACCATGAATGGCTGCCCCCCTGCCATGCCACACTGCCTTGGAACCAGCTGAGTATATACTAAAACCTCCAAGAACTGTAAGAAATAAACTTTTCCTTCCCTACTTTTGGGCGTCAGGTATTTTGTTTCAGAAATGAGAAAAAGTAACCAAGACACAATTTGGTACCAGTGAAGTGGGGTTGTTGCTGTGACTAAACCTGACCATGTGGTTCAAGAGCCTTTGGAAAAGGCTTGTGGGAAGAGTTTGGAAAGGTTTGGAGATGTTGCCTGAAACAGTGGCACTGAAACTGATCTGTAGGGGAGATTCTGGTCAGAACTTGGAAGACCAGAAGTCTGATAAAAAGCCTGCCGGTAAAGACCAGGCTCGGGAGGTTTCTCCTGGGAAGGACTGCACTCATTGTTGGACTCTACACAATGTGTGTTATGGCTTGGCAGAAAGTTTGTTTGCATTTTGCTCATGCCCAGAGACTTTGCCCAAGACTGAGATTAAGAGTGATGGGTTGATTAATCTGGCAAAGGAAATTTCAAGGCAGTCGAATGCTGAGTCAGTGGTATGGCTATTGTTGGGGGCTTTTAGCCAGATTTATGTTGTGAATCAAGAGCAAAGAGCCCAGCAGGATGATTTAAAATGTGAGTTTGGCCAGAAAGCTGTGGACTGTAAAGATAGAGCTGAGACCTCGACTGCTGAGAAGGAACAAAGAAATAAAAAAGATGGCCTGGGGCCATTCCAGGAAGCAGCAGGTCTCCACCTTTTGTAGCCTCAAACTGGAAAAAGTAAAAGAGTTTGCTCAGAGGAAAAAGCTGCAGAGTGCCACATTCCAGAGTGGCAATGGAGGCCACAGGAGAAAGCCACAGAGCACCATGTTACAGAATGGTGGCAGAGGCCCCACGAGGTTCCAGAATGATGACAACATAGAAAATTTGTTCCTCACAATCAGGCTCAGAGTGCTCAGTGATCCAGGCACTCAACCCTTATGGTCAAGAGAGGAAAGCCTGGCTACTGCTCCAGCTGGCAGCAGACCTTGGTGGCATCCACATGGCACTGGTTTTAGGTGCAAGGAAAATACACACATTCTGAGGTTAAGGCAGCTTCCACCCCGATTTCAAAAGGCCTGAGAGTCCAAGCAGTGTACCCTTGAGAGGGCAATATATACTGATGAAAGGGTGAATCCAAAAGTGCAGTGGAAAACCCAGAAGTTTAAAAAAGCCAGGAACATGAATCATTCAAGGAAAGCTGCAAAAATTGAACAGAATGGGCTTAAGAGAGAAGCTGTGGGAGTTAAAACCCCTGAAAGTGCCATGGGAGTGGACTCACTCAAGTCTTTTGGAGCTCACAACCAAATTGCTTCAGATGCTGAGCGTGGAACCTCAGAACTTAATGTTTGCCCTGCTAGATTCTGGACTTGCTTGGGTTCCAAAGCTTTGTATTACCATGTGTGTAACTTTTGGAATGGTAATGTTTTCTTGTGCCTTTGCATTTTGGAAGTGTTTAACTTGTTTTCATTTCTACTGGCGGTTACAATTAAGAGTTTGCCATAGATCTCAGAGGAGACTTTGGACTTGGACTTTCCAGCAATGCTGAAACTGTTAGGACTTTGGCAACTCTTAGAGATGGACTAAGTGTCTTTTGTAGAAAGGATGTACATGAGTTCTTGAGGGGCCAGGGGTGGGACACTACGGTTTATGCACCTGTCTCCCTGCCAAGTCTCATGTAATCATGGCATGGACGTGGCTGAGTCTAGCATTTGTGATTGGTTTGTTGTCTGGCACTGGGACTGGCAATGCAAGTGCAGCACCTGCCTAGGGATGGAGCCGGCATACAGTGTAACGGCAGGAAGAAGGCGTGTCTTCTCTCTTGCCAGTTCACGCCTTGCTGTTTTGCAGCAGCCATGAACAGCTGCCCCTGCCCCACCCGCCAGGCCACGCTGCCTTGGAGCCAGCTGAATATGGACTGAAACCTCCAAGAACTGTAAGAAATAAACCTTTCTTTCCCTAATTTTGGGCATCAGGTATTCTGTCTCAGCAACAAGAAAAAGTAACCAAGACATGATGTTAAGAGGGAGTAGGGACCTAGAAGAACAGAGCAGCAGTGAGGAGCCAGAGTGCTATGAATGCGACTGAGAAAGGGAAGAGGGCCAAGTGAGGGTGCACGAGACAGCTGGCAAGGACAGAGCCCTGCAGAAGGAAGGCGTGGAGCAGCCACAGGGTCTATCTGCTGGACCGTGAGCTTTTCAGCAGCACTGCTCTGACTTTCAGAGCAGCGAGGATACATAATGGGGAATCTATGGCTTGGGAAAGGGACAGCACAGTGGCAGATCAGGGGCTATTGAGGTTGCCAGTGGATGCAAACATGAGGTTGGACAGAGAAAAGGGGAGGCCAGGTATGGTAAGGTTTTCAGAAGAGCAAATGACTCCCCTTTTCTCCAACTGCAGTTATCCTTTGGACCCTCTTTGTGTTTATTGACTGTTTAACCTCCAAGAAGAATAGTGACATTTCTGAACATTTGAGAACTGCTTACTCACCTCTCCACTTCCATTTTCCAAAACACTTTTATTTTCCTCTGTTTTATAACAAAGAAGCTGTTATCATGATGAAGGCCTAGTAGTCATTAACCTATTGGAAATAATGGGTCTATAAAATATTTCATAGTCACTTGGGTTCACATTTGCTATACCCATTTCTGCTTGTGCAAGGGCAGTGGTTCACCTTCTAGAGCAAAATCTGAGAACACTGATGATAAAATAGCAGGTCAAGGGCAAACCATTCAGGACCCTTCCTATCAGGAGCTATTCCTAGTCCTCATTCCTAGTCCCTATTCCTTTTCTCCAATAAATTTTCCTACTCTCAAAAAATAAAATAATCAATACAATACAATAGCTGTCAAGTGTTTCCTAACAGGAACAGGGCTAGTTCAAGGGCTGGTATAAGGATCAAACCACATCATGTGTGGAAAATGTTTTGCAAGGCAACTGGCTTCCAGGAACTGCTGACCAGTGAGCTGGGCCACCAATGAGGAGACAAAGAGCAGAAAACACAAGGAATCTCACAGACTCTAACAAGAACATGAGGAAAGCAATGCTGAGTGACCGGAGCTTGTGAGACTTCTGTAGCACTTTCTAAAGCAAGGAAGAAAGCAGGGAAGAGACAGTTATTGCTTGGAGAAAGTGGGAAGCATCAACAGGTAACAGAAGGCTAGGTGTCCCTTAGTTTCTTTCTACCTATATTCTTTCTCTTAAAAGCAATTCTTCTCAAATAGGAAACAGAAGAATGAGATATTTCAGAAAATTTTGTGTCTTTAATTTTAGATGAATTACAACCCAAGGTAGTAAAAGAACTCTGCAAATATGGTCATGGTCAGGAGATTAATATCATTCTGAAGAACTGAGAGGAAGTGGCAGCAGGAGACAAGACTGGTGGTAAATATGGTCCCAACAACACAACAAATAAAAGTTTGCATACTGGAAGCTTCCCTGTAGATAATTTACTTCCTATCTTTGACCAGTGCTTACTTGAAATTAAAAAAAAAAAAGTGGTAATTACTAGAGGCAGCACAGGGCACCA
This sequence comes from Dasyprocta punctata, assembly GCA_004363535.1. NCBI lineage: Eukaryota > Metazoa > Chordata > Mammalia > Rodentia > Dasyproctidae > Dasyprocta > Dasyprocta punctata. Next base: position 73,495 of record RJWM01006578.1, read on the forward strand.
AGAACAAATGCTGTCAGTTTGAACTCACTTTTTCATGGAGATTGCACAAGTATCTCAGATAAGCATTACTGATATCACACTCATTGACTGCAACAAAGACTTAATAAAGTCTTTCCTGATATTCTGTGCACAAGATAATTTGAATGTGTGTATAGATTCCTGGCGGTTAAACAAGCAGACACATTTTAGGGCTGGCTGATGTCAACTCTGGATCAGTCTGCATAAAAATAATTTCTTTTCTTTTCTTTTTTCTTTGAGACAGGATCTCACTACATATTCCAGGCTGTCCTTGAACTCACTCTGTAGCCGACACTGGCCTTGAACTCACAGTGATCCTCCTGCCTCAGCCTCTGACTGCCAGGATTACAGACATGTGCCAAAAAATCATTTTCCTTAGTCTACAGAAGAGGTTAAATTTTAGAGAGCTAGCTAGCTGTGCATGAAATAATAATAAAAACAACAACAGTATTTGCTGACGATTATTGTTATTTTAATTGTTTTATCTTATTTGATTATCTCAAAAAAGTATAAGTTAAAAAACTACTTCAGTCCCTAATTAACAGATGCCAAGTCTGCAGTTATGAAAGAGGAAGAATTTCCTCAAGTTCAAGTAGCTAGGAAGTCATGGAGATGGAGCTGAGCTCCCAACTGGATACTTCAAAATTCTGAGTGCTCTTCGCTACACCATGCTGCCTCAAATATTCCAGTACTTGGAGACTGACAGTTGGGATAAAGGAACCTGTTTATTCTTTCTTTAATGCTCCACGGGGCAGAACTAGGACCATGAAGTAAGTTGGAAGAGGCAGCTTTCAGTTCATAAGGTCAATTAACTTCATAATCTCAGTGGCTCAGTGGTAGTGTGAATGATCTTCTCAAAGATAGTGTGCTCAGATCTCCACTAAAAATGTTCATGTAAGGTCTGACCCCCACCCAGCAGGAATACTGTAGAGGAAAGTTCTGATTTGGGGGGCTCCAAAGCTCTCTTTAATTCTGGGTTTATGGGCCTCTATGGAATGACTCTTTTACTTTGCTAATTGTAAAATTACAGAGCTCTCAACAGGATAATGTGGATAATAGTTGTGTGCTGGAAAACTCATATCTAACTTTACCACTAAACCAGACCAGTGTTATTAAAATCTTTCACTAACCCTAGAAATGCATACTTTCTGGAAGAGGCAAAGAATGCCAGAGGGGCAAGAACTACATACAGAAAGGGTGCTATCAAGATGATAATTAGAAACATATATCTTGTCTTTTACTGGGTGATTTGCATGTAACTACATACATCCTAGTATGGGGAAGTGGGATAGGTCATGGTAAAAACTGCTGGGGGCAGGAAGAACAAGAATATACCTTTCTGAGAGCTGACTGTTTAAACTATCAAGTATCCCATGAACCAAAATCATTGTGAAGCAGAAGTTAATGTTGATATTAGGAATATCCTGTATAGCTTGACTAATGGGAGGTTAAGAATGGTATTTATTCACTTAATTCACTCATGCAACCCAAGTTTATCAAGCATCTTTCTTGGCATTGAGGACACACCACAGAACAATATGATAAGGTCATTCTTAGTAAGTAAGGAGGCAGAAAACACACACAGTCTATACTCTTTGTTCACGCTTTAATGAAAATAAAGACATAGCAGAAAAGAATGAGGAGAGAGACATGTGATTTTCTCAGCAAGGCTGAGGATGTCTCCCTGAAGCTGAAAGCTGAAGAAGGATAGAAAACCCAAGAGCGCAAAGCTGCAGGAAGACTGTTTCAGGCAAAGAGAAGCCAAGTGTAAACCCCTGGGGCCAGGGAGAACCTGGCAGGTTCCAACTGTGACACTGAGCTGAGACTGGGCAGACAAATGGTAACCAGGCCATGCAGGGACCTGCTGACCTCTACGGAAGCTGGAGCTCCCCTTGCAAGTGAGTGAGGAGCTATGGAAGACTTCTCTGGAAAACAGACCCTGACTTTTCTGTACAAGAAAAATTCCAGGGGCACAGAGTAGAAACCTGCAGATCATTTAGGGCCTAGGCAAGAGAAAATGGTGTTGGAGAAATACAGGATGACAACTGTTACTGAAAGGGGAGAGACGAAAGAAAGAAACAAAAACAGCATGCTGCACTCATGCGGTTTTCCCCTAACTCCCTCCTGGCATGCCGCTGGGGAAATGCTTGTTTTTGTGTATTAGCCCCACTCCTGCAGCCCCCAAATGGCTGCTGCTAAACTATTCAGGTTTTCAAAAACAAAATCTCTGTATATCTTAAGTATCCTCAACTCTCTTGGTCATCAAACCTTGCTTAAATTGTATAATGGTTTTGTGTAATGGTTCTAAACTTACTTTCAATCACAGGTGGTTGGGGGTGGGGATGCTAGAATGAAAAACAACAAAGTTTGAGAAACTTGCAGTGAGGTCTCTGAGTTGACAACTTAATGACTGAAAAATAAATAAATAAATGCACAAGAGTACCCTTGGGTCCCTGTTCTTATTCAGCTACACATCTGTTCTGCAACAGAATGAGGGAGTTAATTACTTTTCTATGACATGTACATATTTTGTGAGATACCACACTGAACCAGCTAATAATGATCTACCTTCTGTTGACATAAAATGCTTAAATTAATAAAAACCCCAATGATACATCTCATAGCAAAGCATACTTCATTGAAAGGCTGGATGGCAGGAGTTGTAATTTGCCTGGGTAAAAATCATTGAGATGAGCTTATGGTCGCATGAAAAGCTCAATCAATAAAGGGACATATATGGGCAAACTGTTTTCAAAAGCACACACTTTATAGAGAGGGTGGGCCATGCTTCTCCACTTACAAATACAGCAGCGCTGTGATTATTAGAGAGAGAAACTACAACAGATAACCAGTAATTGCCCATAATTGACATTATTAGTGATTTTCCATTTAAACCTGTCTATTCAATCTTTAAGGTCTGAAAGGAAATGTGAAGAGGATATAAACAATCTCTTGAAGCTCTGCTATTAATATTGAAAACCTCTGCCCTTCATTGAGCGTACCCTTAGTAACTATAGACCAAATGAATACCATTATGGGAACAGTTTATTTTCTTTTTCAAACTATACAGCGGTTTTAGATTACCTTGGACAATTTGAGATAATATCTAAAGTAGGCTCTAAGCACCAAGACAGAAGGATATTCTCTAAATAAACTTGATAGGATTGTCTTGCTCAAGGTCTGAATCCAACTAAAGAAAACTCTGAAACCTAAGAAACCCTGTAATAATTTTATATTCTTTTTTTTTTTTTTTTTGCGGCACCAGGGTTCGAACTCACAGCCTCATGCCTGCCAAACAGGTGCTTAAGCCACTGAGCCAAACTCCCAGCCCTAGTTTTTTTTTGAGGCAGGGTCACACTATGTAGCTCAGGCCGGCCTTGTGCTCTGGTTGTAGCCCAAGCCGGCCTCGAACTCACAACGCTCCACCTACCTCAGCCTCCCGAGTGCTGAGATTAAAGGCGTGCACCACCACGCCCGGCTATTCTACTCTTTATAGATTAAAAAATAAAACAGCCTACTACCCTTCTTTCATTTTAAAACTCATGTCTCTCTTGCTTACAAAACAAAACAGAACACCAAATAAAAACAAACAAAGCTATTAGAACTTGCTATAGTCTGCTTTGGAGTGTCCCTCAAAGGCCGGTGTGTTAAAGAACTGCTTGCCAGCCAAGGACACCACTGTGAGGCGACGGAACCTTTATTAGGTGGAGTCCAGTGGAGGAAGTTTGATCACTTAGGCTGTACCCTTGCAGGGGACACTGGGGCCCTAGTCTCTTCCTTCCTTTAATTTCTCTTTCACTTACTGGCCTCCTTAAGGCAAACAGCTCAATCCACTATGCACTCCCGCCATGATGTACAGTGCCACCAGAGCTTCGGAGTGACAGGGCCAAGCAAAAACAGGCAGAAACCTCTGAGACCGACAATCAAAACAAATCTGTCCCCTTCTAAGTTGATTAGCTTGAATATTTTTGTCCTGATGATAGGAACTGACTAACACAGGTCTGAAGTCACGAAGTTTACTTCTTACGCACTAATCTGCCCCTTGTTCGATATGAATGCTAAGGGAGTGGGACTTCTTTCTGACCATTCAACACCACTTGTACACTATCCGTGTTACAGGAGTTTGTATCCATGAAGCCCATACAATACTATGTTACAGGAGGTAGGCCCGAGCCTGCCGGAATTTAGGAACAAATCTGATAGGCTCAATCGCTTTCTTACTGTTGTCTATTTTTACCTTACTTTTCAAGGTACTTCAGATAAAAACAATCTTCTATAAGTAGGTGTTCAACAAATGATTGCTGATTGTCTATCATGAGAAGCAACAGGTAACAGTAAAAATGGCCAAACTCAGAATGGATGATGTAAAATAGAAAAAAAAAAGATCAAATTTTACTGGGTAAAGATTATTTTTAGTAATAGAATATCTGATTTTTCTCTTTAATTCCAAAATACCTATTTTCTCTAGGGACTTTACAGCTAGCTTAAAGGATTCCAGAACTTGAGGGCTAGGAAGCTTTTGGAGAATTCAGAGGTCATACCAATGGGACAGACAGTCTTTTAGAAGACTCCCAAAGAGAAAATGCCACCCTATGTTTAAAAAAAAAAAGTCCAAAAGATCAGCAGGGAAGACTGAAAAATGCAGATCACCCTACCTGGCTAAGACTTCCTTTTCTCTTATCAGCTGAGGGGTTCTTGTTCCCTTCATCATTCCTAACAGTCTTATCCTTCTATGATGCTTCCCTGAGCACATCTTGAATTTTCTTTGTCCCTTTTAGAGTTATGGGATTGCTGAGCACAGTTCTAGTGCATCTGCAGAAAGCAGCATATGAAGAACACTGCTCTGGGTGTTTTGCTGAGCTAAAAGGCACTGATACAAAATTAAATAGGTTGGTATTCACAATTTGCACAATGATTTTAATTAACCTTATTCATAACACGAAGCTGTTTTTAAAAGTAAACATGCATTTATATAATATTAGATCAGGTCAATTTTCTTGATCTTCTGAGGTTGTGTTTGTTACCCACTGGAGCCCTCTCCTGTGTTTACCACAGCCTAATTGATTAGAAATAATTAATGTGTTTTTCTTTAAATTGCACAAAACATAATTTGTTAATTGGCTGCTACTTTATGAGTTTCATTTTAAAAGGCACAATAAATAAACAAATTAGCAGAAGAAGGTACTGGGTACAACCACCAACATTAACTAAATTCTGAGGGAAGCAAGATGATTCCACATTAAGAATGTGAACATTTATTGAGTAGAGCAATTTAATGACACATGTGTAGATAACTGTTTCATAGTCCTTTAGCTGCAGCTTTCATACTTTCAATGTCATAGACAGGAAAGCACCACCAATGCTTTAATAATTCCATGACATTAATTTACATATCAAACATAAAATAAAGAATGCACATCTCTCTTAGTAGAGTTCACAGGGTCTGAAATGGTTGGAAGACATAAAGGTTAGGGGGAAAAAAGAAAACAGAAGATAGGCTGATGTCCACAACTGAAGTCACTGAGTATTCTAGTTAACAGGAGGGAAGCAGGCTAGTTTGGAGCACATCCTACCCTCTCCTCAGCAGTTAACATTCAGTATGATTGTGAAATGCTCTGACCTGTAACTGAAGCAGTGAGAGACAACCTGGGAGCAGGTGAGCAGGTGAGTATTTGGAACAAGCCAAATGCCATAGCTCCAGGTATTAATTGGACTCAATAACATCTCATGCATACGGCAGATATGCAAAAAGAGCTCTCTGAAAGCTCTTCTGGGTGTCATGATGTGAGAATGGTGTTCACTGTCTTACCTGCTTTTTGCATTTTTTGATTCTCTTTTGTGTAATAATTTATGATTTCTTGGTTGCATACAATGCTATATTTTTCTGGCTATTGCTGGTCATAAGCCAACACTCCTGTTCCTCCACATTCTCCCATCCTTCTGTGATGAAAATCAACCTCTGCCCGGCATACCTGTCTTTGGCCCTCACCACTAGCCTGACCAGCCTTTATCCTCTAGTAACACAGAGCCATCTACAGTTCCCTGGCACTGTATCTCTCAGCCTCTGGGACGTTTCTTAGAGAGCATCCTCAGCCTAAAATGCTCCCTGTGAATCGTCCCCTTTGAAACGCCTATAGTTTTTATGTCTTAGGTCAAACATCTGTTCCTCTGAGAAGTTTTTCCCTTTTAGACCAGGGAGATTTTGTTTTTTCTGCTCCCACAGCACTTAGACAATTCAGATACACGCTACACTGAATTAAACAGTGTGTCTGAGTGCCTGTCTCCACACTGCAAGATACGCCACTTGTAGGTGGGAGCTGATCTTTCCACCTTATGATTTCTAAAGTTGGCATATGGTAAACTTCATCTCTCCAGATACTTGAGGAAGAAAGGGAGAAGAGGAAGAGAGGAAGGAAATAAGGAAGGGAAGAGATTCAAGCAGGTTTGCTGAAAGATTTGAGATAAAAAAAAACTATCCGTATGAGTAAGCAATGAGAGAGAAACACAACTATCTAAGTTCTAAGCAAAGTCAGAAGCCTTAAGCTTAGGCTAAAAGAAGAGTTAATCCTAACTAAAGTCTTCCCTGTGACCTGGAAGTCAGGGTTTATGGATGCTCTGCAGTAGCTAATGATTTGTCTCTTCTTACACCTGGAATCTAGCCCTGTTCTCCCAGGTGGGTGGTATATGCTTTAGCCAAAGTTAATCCAAGGTCTTAAACCATCACTACAATTAAAATATTCTAAAATATTCAATGGTAAAGCCAACCTACTATATATTATATGTTATATATGTATTTTAGAATACTACTGCTCAAAGAGTATAAGAATTAAAACTTGGATAAAAATAATAAAATGAAGAGTAAAGAAATTGAGATGGCATTTCAAGCAAAACAGTCAAAAGAGAATTTCTAGACTAACTTACTCCTTTGTCTTTACCTTTTAACTTTCCCTCCATACTCTAGTACAGTACCTATACTGTTTCATCAAGATCACTCCCTGGTTTTTAGGGTACCTGGAGTGGCTGAATCTGATTGTCTAATGCCTGCCAATTAGTGGGCATCACAACTCATGTCTCCTTCCTGTAAAATAAAGGTACTGAGCTAGAGGTTTAATGTTTCTTCCAGGTATTCCAATTTAACTAATTCTTTTTGACATCCCACTTAGCCTTGGTGATAACTGTTTGTGGACCTAAGCAAAGAAACATATTCTCTAGGTCTCTGAGTAATATGTGGTAAAAGCCTATCACTACTACTTCAGCAGGTGTTTGAGAGAAAGTAAAGAATTACATATGCTCTATTTGCCATGATTACCTGGAGCCCAAATAGTTCCTTTTCACGGCAAGGGTCTAGGAGAGTGGAAGCACACTTGGCTGCGCACAATTCCTGATTCACAGGGCTGTTTCTACATGCCCTCCTGGAGCTCCCTAATGCCGCCGGTTTCCCAGCATCACCCCTCCAGGGCGGGGACAGACTCTGCAGGGGGAAGCTATGGCCAGGTAACCAGCAAGCCCCAAATGGTTATGAAATTCTCAATTTGGCTTCTGCCCATTCTCTAACCGAAGATGGCAGAGATCTGTAAAATCCCAGTTAATTATATCTTATCTTAAGGGTTTTGGGCCAAGTACTATGGATCAAAACTGTCAGGCTTCAGGATCACTGCTGAGCCTAGTGAACAGATAAGAAAGGAGATGCAATTTCCAAGTTAAATGAATAAATAAAAATAATTTTTGCATGACCACTAGAACCACACAAAAGGCAAAAAGGAGAAAGAAATCAAAGATTACTAAAAGTTGAAGCAGGAAGATTTAAAAAACTATCAAGAAGATTATGTGAGCAATTCAGAGACTCTGATCAACAAATCATGGGAACTGAAGACACTATCATCTTTGAACTTTTCAAATGGACTACTTCCCCAGATCATTCGAGAATGATGATGGCTACCACTACTGAGCACCAACCATCTTCCAAGCTACACATACAGCATTATATAAAGCTTTGCCAGGTATGGATTAGTCTCATCTTACAAAAGAAAAAGCTAAGGGAAACTTGCTAATGTCAGGTGTAAGTCAGCATCAGCATTCAAAACACATGCTCCTTCCATGATTACAAGCTGCTCAGGTACCCGCTACTCTCTGAATGTCCTCTCACTCTGGCTGGTGTCACTGGCACTAAAAAGTTGATGCTCCAAGACTAAAACCCAACTTCTCCAATACCAACTTCTGCACTCTTTCTATGTTATTCTAAGGCTTCAAACAAGGTAATGATACTGGGATAGCGGGACATCCATATGCAAAAATAAGCCTTGGACCATAGACATTAATTCAAAGTGCATCAAAAATCCATGTAAAACATAGAACTATAAAATCTCTAATAAAAAAATATATGCAAAAAACTTTGTTCTCTTGGTTTAAGCAAAGACTTCTTAGATATGATATCAAAGGTTTTAACCATAAAAAATACTGATAACTTAAGACTATGTCAAAATCTAAATTTAAAACTTCTGCCCTTCAAAAGACCATCAAGGGAACAAAAAGGCAAGGCACAGATTGAGGAAAAAAAAATTGTTCATACAACATATGCCTGATAAAAAACTTGTAAACAGAATAAAGAATTTTCACAGTTTACAGTAAGAAAAAGCCTACCTTTTTAAATAGGCAAAAAAATTTTTTTGAACAAATATATCATCAAATAAGATATACATATGGCAAACACACATAGAAAAATATAATACTCATGATGAAGATAATGAAAATTAAAACAAAAAATGCAATATCACCATATACCTATTAGAGTGATTAAAAGCAAATAGAAGAAAAAAATCTGACAAAATCAAGAGCTGACAAGGATTTGGAGTAAAAACTTTTATTCATTCTGATGGGAATCAAAATGGTACAGCTACTTTGGAAAACATTCTTGGAATTTCTTATCAAGTTAAACATGTATTTACCATATAATCCAGCATTTCCAACCCCATTTACCCACATGAAATGAAAACTGTACATTGCTCATAGGAATGTAAATTAGCACAGCTATTTTGGAAAACAGTATGGAGAGTTCTCAAAATATTAATAATAGAACTTTGCCGGGCGTGGTGGCGCACGCCTTTAATCCCAGCACTCGGGAGGCTGAGGTAGGCGGAGCTTTGTGAGGTCGAGGCCAGCTTGGGCTACAAGGCGAGCACAAGGCTGGCCTGAGCTACATAGTGCGACCCCGCCTCAAAAAACCAGGGCCGGGAGTTTGGCTCAGTGCCTTAAGCGCCTTCCCTGGCAGGCACGAGGTTGTGAGTCCAATCCCCGGTGCAAAAAAAAAAAAAAAAAAAAAAAAAAAAAACTGTCATATGATCCAGAAATTCCACCTCTGGGTACATAATCAAAAGAAAATAAAATAAGTATGTGAAAAAGATACCACATATTCCCTTGTTTGCTGCCACACTATTCACAATAGCCAAGGAATGGAAATAACCTAAGTGTGTTTATCAACTGATAAAGAAAACGTAATACACAGATACAACAGAATACTATTAAGCCATAAAAAAAGATTAAAATCCTGTCATCTGAAAGAAAATGGATGGGTCTAGAGATCTTAGGCTAAGGAAATAAGCCAAGCACAAAACAACAAATACTACATGATCTCATTCATATGTGGAATCTAAAAATGTCAACTTCATACAAGTTGAGAGTAAAAATGGTGGTACCCAGAGGCTAAGGAGAACAGAGCAAAAGGAGAGATGGGGGGTGGTTGATCATTGGGTACGAAGCTGCAGACAGATAAGCCTAAGATGTTCTCATGTGCTACTGCACAGCACGGTGAGCACAGGCAGTGACTGTGTACTATATATCTCAAAAAGCTAGCAGACAGGATTGTTAATGTTTTGTCATAAAGTAGTGAAAAATGTTTGAGGAAGCAGGTATGTTTAACTTGATTACATAATATATCAAGACATACATGGTATCTCCTGAATGTATCTATCATTTAAAAAAAACTTATATAAGAATACTCCAAAGAGAATATTTATATTCACATGATGACCTGCATATGAATGTTTATGGCAAACTTTGTTAATAACTACCAAAACTAGAAAATGACCCAAACATCCTTCAATTAGAGACTCAATAAACAAACTGTAGGATAATCATGCAATGGAATAGTATTTGTCAGTAAAGCGAATCAGCT